>JAJOOR010002747.1:0-75013 GCA_036250505.1 Solanum acaule | reverse complement strand
TATCTAATAGTCTAGTGTCGATTGGTGCGAAGTAATAACTAAGCCAAACATCGATGTGATGTCTAATATGAGGTAAAGGTAAGGGTTAGTAAATTATACACACGTAGCCGGACCAAGGTGCGGGGTGAAATTCTCTAGATACCGGACCACGGATTTAGAGATACCTAGTGATGGTTATCGTGACCAACGATACTAACCTACGGTATGAGTGTCTACGATCGTCGATAGTATAGTAACTCAACTAAAGGTTGGGGTCGTGTCCCAAGGGAGTGGTTTTGAGAATTAGTAGATAAATAAAATTAAGTTCTAATTAGTCATAGCTAAAGACATTAACGATTAAAACCATATTAGATTAAAGGGGGTGACACAAAAGTGTCAAATATCGATTTGGGGTTTTGTCACAATTAGTAAAAACAACAGAAAGAATAAGAAAATCAAGTATGGGGAAGAATCCTTGGGGTGTGACCGCAATGCAAGTTGAGATAAGTAGTTGGATACATGATTTTGAAAGGAAAGTTGTAAGATAATAGTGACTAGGCCAAGATTTAAATGGAAATAAGTTCCCTCTCGGACAACTTACCTTGTTTCAAATGCGTTCCTCTCGGACACCCATTTGCCTCATGAAGACCAGCCTACGCCTTACCCCACTCAGTCTCTCGAGGTGAGTGTTAGGATATGAGACTAGGGCTCACCCTCTCGAGCTGAACCTCATGTCGACCCACTCCTTAGGCCATCAGTCTAGTGGTCTTGGTTTCGCGACCCCTCTCTCAGGCAATCCGAAAACACATGGGTGGCTTTGTATTTGCAACTACAAACCCTTTAGGTTAAACCACAACCACTAGGTGAAATCACCATTAAACTACATCTAACCTATCAGCAAGCAAGACCCAACAATAATATCAACTCATATTTGCTAAATCACACCCCAAGAATGGGGGTTTTTAGCCACCCATCAAGAAATAACAAAATACACCTAAAATGATAGTGAAATCAAATGGGCATAAGAAATTAAACCTTGATTTAAGTGAAGGAAGAAGAATAGAGAAGAGCCACTTCCATCTTGGGGAAGATGAAAACCTTCTTTCTTCAAGTCTCCCAAAAACCCTCTACAAACTTGAGAGAAAATATTCAAAAAGTACTATTCTATACTAGAAATTAAAATAGATGTTCGACTCCCTCAAAATTAATAACAAGTTTAGTATTTATAGACTTCAGACAATAGCACTGGCGGATCTTTCGGCGAAGTTAGTCGACGTTGCCGAATGACTCGGTGACTCGCCTTTCTTCTGTTTCATTGCCGTTTCATGCTTTCCTTTAGCATCTTCACGTTCTAGACCATTGGACGGTATAGTACTGCTTCACGGAAATATTCGGTGACACGCTGACTGCTCCTTTTATCGCCTTTTTGATCATTCTCCTTCAGGGCTTTGCGTACTGGAACAAAGGGCGGAATTAATCCCATCGGCGAATCGCTAAGTGTGCTTGGCGATGCTCAGGCTTCAGCTTCTACTTTCTTTTCAACATTTTTGTTCCTTTATGTGCCTAAGTGTCCATGCTTTCATTATAACTGCAAATACCTGAAACTTAAGAGATTTCATCAGATATTTAGATAAAATACGCATTCGAGGACACTATTCTTATCAAAATAAAGCCCTAAATGAGTTCAATTTGTGGACTCATCAACGCCCCTAACTTAAACTTTTGCTTGTCCTCAAGCAAACTTAAGTTCAACCGTTCAAAAAGGGTGCCTCAAACAGTGCTACACAAGACTCACTCATAAACATACACAACAAGACTCAAATTACTTATGCAAAGATCAACTGTGTACTTAAAGATTCAAGTTGTGACACACAATTACCAAAGATTCTCATGCTCGCAATACTTGCTACTTCTGCAAGTGCAAGTTCAACAAAAAGTATCTAAATGCCCTCACATGAAGAATGATTCCATATTCACACACAGAGGCTAATCAATTTAAGATCAGGAATCAAATGCAACGCTCACACTCAAAAAGAGGAACACAACGCATGTTTTCACCCATAGGTTTGCCCTTATTTTCCAATCAACTTTCGATTCGGTTTACTCAAGATCAAAAAGGTCTTCCTAAGGCTTGTAATGGGGATGAGTGCAAAGGTATGGTCATTTAGGCTCAGTGACTTTTTCCTCGTGAGCAGTGGTGTTCTCAAGATATTCCCTTCTTTACCTTTATCAATTATTTTTCTAGTGCTTCTAAGTCACTTTTTTATTCACTTTCATGGATTGCTTGGGAACCCGATTTCCTTCGTACTTTATTCCACTCATTTTTAAAAAAAAAATTGAATTGAAGGAGTTTCCACTTTTATGCAATACCATGGGTTAGGGGGGACTTTTTCTTGCACTTCTTGACTTCTTCTTTTCCTTTTCACCACACCCCAAACTTAGGCTTTTGGCCTAAGTTGGCTATTCATTAAACCACAACTCAAGAGGATTATATGTAGTGGGTCAAGTAAGGTCTAGGGTTTATCAAGGTTCTTCCAAAAAAGGGTAAGGCGCAAAGGGTGTTCAAAAGAGTTTCATACACTCACGGGTAGGCCACAAAAGAGGTATATGTCAAATTTGGCTCACACTCTTTAAAGTTGCCTAAGATCATATCAAGAGGATACATTTCTAAATCAATCACACTAACAGGGCAAATTCTGGGTTTATTCATGCATGGTTAAAAGCAAGCTAATCACACAAGGCATCGACACTTAAGTCAAACAAGACTACACACGTTTGCCAGTGTGCAACGGTCATTACAAGAGAATCAATTCAATAAATGGCTAGTCACGACAAGATGCAAAGAGTTCACATATTGTCTATGCAACTTCATTTGGCCTCATCGTAGCCATACAATCATGTTCGTTCAATTGAGAGAACTATTCAAGTCATCGGTATTGATCGAAACAAAAACTTAATTTTTTGCAAAAGAACAGCCACATTCACTTCACGATGGGTGGCAAAAATGTGTGAAAAATTCAATTTTTTTTGGAAGTGTCAAAATCATTTTGCAATTAAACCCAAAAGAGAGTCGTAAGCTCAAACAATTGCAAAGCAGTTTTAAAACATGATTAAAAATAGACAAACCAAATGTATACAAAACACGAGTATCTAAAACAAGTAAAACACAAGTATTTGAAACAAGCAAAACAAGGTGGGCCTCACCCCACCACAAATAAAAGTATTTGTCCTCCAATGCAAATAAAAGTATCCAAAACTAAATGTAAGTAAGACAAACAGAGAGGTGAAGAAGTGATCCTGGTTATGCAGTTGCTCCATTTGTCATGGCATCAATCCAGTTTTTCGTACATTTGGCGATATTAGTTCTAATCACCAAATCTCTTGGCGATTCGCTGAGTGAGCACTAAAATCGCCAATTTTTACAGAATCTTTAGTCATTGTAAAGATCCAAATGGCGGTTTTCATCGAGATCACCGAACTTGTTGGTGATTCGCAAATAATATCCAAATCTCACCTAGTTTAACAGACTTCAGTATTTACGAGGTCCTGAGTCAAACGGCGGATAAGGTCGGATTCGCTGACCCCTTCAACGACTCACCGATAGGATCTATTGTTTGATGTTCTTCAATCATTGTAGTACTTTTACCTACACAAACAACATACCATTTTATTACCAGGAAATAAGTATTGATAATAAAAATAAAGCAATTAAAGGGATTTTCGGTTGCCTACCAAACAACGCCTTAATTAACGTCGCGGCACAACACAGCTGCGCCTTCAGGCGTCTTCCAAATATACTACTTCAACCAATGAAATCTCTTGACAATCTCCTAGATACAATTTCAGATGTTGATCGTTCACTGTAAGTGGAAGTTCTTTCTGATCTTCAACTTCTATGGCACCATTGATGAACACTCGTGTTACTCTAAACGGTCCAGACCATTTTGGATATGAGCTTTTCAGGGAAGAGTCTAAGTTGCGAGTTGTATAGTAGAACCCAATCTCTAACCTTGAAGTCTCGCTTGAGTATCTGAGCATCATGCCATTTCTTCATCTTTTCTTTATAGATGGCTGAACTTTTATATGATCTGAGTCTAAATTCATCCAGTTCGTTCAGCTGCTCTGCTCTGTCCCTTGAAGTTTTTGACCAGTCCAAATTTAAAGCTTTCAATGCCCACAATGCTTTGTGCTCTAACTCAACGGGTAGATGACAAGCCTTACCATAAACCAATCGATATGGAGACATCCCGATAGGTGTTTTGTAAGAAGTCCGATATGCCCATAGTGCATCATCGAGTTTCCTAGACCAATCAGTTTTATTGACATTTACTGTCTTTGCTAAGATGCTTTTGATTTCCTAATTCGACACTTCGACTTGGCCACTTGTTTGGGGATGATATGGAGTTGCCACTTTGTGTTTCACCCCATATTTGTTCAGTGCCATTGAGAACCACTTATTGCAAAAGTGGGATCCCCCCCATCACTTATGATTGCTATCGGAGTGCCAAATTTTATGAAGATGTAGCATTTCAGGAATTGGATAACGTTTTTTCCTTCGTTGTTTGGATGTGCGATGGCCTCCACCCATTTGGAAACATAATCTACAGCCACTAAGATGTATTTATTTCCAAACGAGCTCACAAGTGGGCCCATGAAATCTATCCCCCATACATCGAATAGTTCAACCTCTAAAATAGGAGTGAGCAGTAATTCGTGTCTTCTAGACACTCCGCCTTGATGCTGACATTTAAAGCATTTCTTTGCAAACTCATGTGCATCCTTGTAGAGTGATGGCCAATAATATCCGCTTTGGAGAACTTTAGCGGTGGTACGAACACCACCATGGTGACCTCCCACTGGAGATGTATGGCAAGCATGGAGAATATCTACCACTTCTTCATCCGGAATACACCTTCTGATGACATGGTCATCACACTCTCGGAACAAGTATGGCTCGTCCGAAGAGTACTTTTTAACATCGAACAAGAATCTTTTCTGTTGGTAAAAGGTCAACTCATCCGGCATCAGCCCACACACAATGTAATTTGCAAAATCTGCATACCATGGCGTATGTTTGAGGGATATTGCAAACACTCGTTCATATAGGAAAGAGTCATCTATGTCAACCTCATTCTTGACATTCTCCCTTGCTTCCAGCCTTGATAAATGGTCAGCCACTTGATTTCCGCATCCTTTTTGATCTTTCACCTCGAAATCAAATTCTTGTAATAGTAGTACCCACCTAATCAATCGTGGTTTTGCATGTTTCTTTGCCATCAAATAACGGAGTGCAGCATGATCAGTGTGTACGATTACTTTGGTGCCTAGCAAGTACGCTCTGAATTTTTCAAATGCATAGACTACTGTAAGCAACTCTTGTTCGGTGACCGTATAATTTTGTTGGGCACTATTTAGAGTCTTGCTTGCGTAGTAGATTGGGTGAAACTGTTTGTTGCGCTTCAACCCCAACACAACCCCAGTGCCGTACCACTGGCATCACACATTAACTAAAAAGATTAGGACCAATTAGGGATGATGATGATCGGAGTGGATATTAGTTTCTCTTTCAAACAATGAAATGTAGCCAGACAAGCATCATTAAAGTGGAATTTCACTTCCTTCTCTAAGAGTTTGCATAATAGGAGTGCAATCTTTGAGAAGTCTTTAATGAACCTTCTGTAAAATCCTGCGTGTCCCAAGAAGCTGTGAATACCCTTTACTGAAATTGGTGGGGGTAATTTCTCAATGACCTCAATTCTTTCCTTGTCAACTTCTAGCCCCTTTTGTGACACCTTATGCCCAAGAAAAATACATTATTTTACCATAAAGTGACATTTCTCCCAATTCAGAACCAAATTAGTTTCGACGCATCTTTGGAGTACCAGTCCTAAGTGAGTCAAGCATTCTTCGAACGTATCCCCTATGAGTGAGAAGTCGTCCATGGCCACCTCCATAGAGTCTTCGACCATATCTGCAAAAATAGATAGCATGCAACGTAGAAATGTTGTTGGGGCATTACATAGCCTGAATAGCATTCTTTTGAATGCAAAAGTTCCATAAAGGTAAGTAAAAGTGGTTTTCTCTTGATCTTCCGGTGCAATAGAGATTTGGTTGTAGCCGGAGTACCCATCCAAAAAATAGTAGCACCCTCTTTCTGATAACCGGTCAAGCATCTGATCCATAAAAGGCATTGTAAAATGGTCTTTCTCGGACCATGAGTTAAGCTTTCGATAGTCCATGCATAATCTCCACCCAGTCACTGGTCTTGTTGGCACCAGTTCTCCTTTTGTATTTGGGATTATAGCCTTTTCTGGTTACCATTGCACCGGACTTACCCACTATCTGCAATAGGGTATATCACCCCTGCATCTAGCCACTTGATGATTTCCTTTTATACCACCTCTTGCATTGGAGGGTTCAATCTCCGTTGATGTTCCACACAAGGTTTGCATTCCTTATCGAGCTAGATTTTGTGAGTGCAGATGCCAGGAGGAATTCCTACTATATTGGCTATTGTCCATCCAATAGCTTTTATATGCTTCCGCAGTACTTCAATGAGCAATTTCACTTGCCTTTCAAGCAGATTAGCGGCGATGATTACTGGTAGAGTATTATTGGCTCCTAAGAAGGCATATTTGAGATGAGAGGGTAGTGCTTTTAACTCCAAATTTATTGGTTCTTTTGTTGATGGTTTAGCAGGGGGACTTTCTTTATTTTTCAGATCGATATCCAATTTGATTGGATTATTTGAATATGCTCCTAGTCCAAATAAAGTAGTTACCACTTCCTCGTACCCTGACTTATCCATCACAGCCTCAGTGGACACCACATGTATGTTACTTGGTTGCTTCATGGACTTACATATATTGAAGGTTACTTCATCATCATTTACACAAAACTTCAATTTCCCGCTTTCAACATCCACCAATGCTCTCCCGATAGCTAAGAATGGCCTTCCCAAAATGATGGGAATTTCAGCATCGATCTCACAGTCTAGAATCACAAAATCAGCCGAAAAGATGAACCGATCCACTTTTACCAATATGTCATAGAGTATTCCGACTAGATGCTTGATTAATCGATCAGCCATCAGGAGTCTCATTGTTTTTGCCTTTGGTTCACCCAAATCAAGTTGTTTGTATATTGCATAGGGCATCAAGTTGATACTTGCTCCTAAATGGCACAAGGCTTTAGCAAATTTGAGCTTGCCAATTGTGCACAGAATTGTGAATGCTACAGGAGCTTCTCTCTTAGTGATTGAATCATTTGTCATAATTGTACTGCAACTATGGGGTACCTCAATTGTTTCATATTCCAAGCTCCTTTTATTTGTAACCAGTTCTTTCATGAATTTGGCTACCTCGGGATTTCCAACAATGCTTCTACCAGAGGAAGGTTAATTGATAAGCTCTTGAATATTGACAGAAAACTTTTGAAATTCTCATCTTCATTCTTCTTTTTCAAACGTTGGGGAAATGGTGGAGGTATCTTGGGTAAAGGATGTATGACTTTTGGAACTTAACTTTGTTGGTTTGCTTCCTCCTGTAGTTCTTTAGTAAGGGTTTGTTGAATAGGCAATTCTTGTTCCTCCACACCTTGACTCTCTTCATGTTTTTCCTGATCCTCATCTTCCATCATATCCCCTATTGCCACCTTACCGCTATGGGTAACCACAACCAACTCTCTTTCAATACAATCCATGGGTATTTTGGATGTTAATTGAGCTGATAACAGACTCAATTTATCTTCCAGCATTTTGATGGCATCAGCATGAGAATTTACTTTACTATTCAATGATGAAAAGTCATCTTTCATTCCTTTTAGTAGATCATCAGAGCCCTCAACTTTATCGAGTATGCACGATAAAAAATCATTGACCTGAGGACTACTTGCACTCCCTTTAGACTTCGGGCTTTCACTCAAGTGAATATGGTCCTCCTCCTGACCATCCTGCTCATCCCAATCTTTCCAATATCTCTTTGGTTCTTCATCTCTATAATAGCTCCAACCTTGATTCCCACCCCGCGGTTGATAGCGTGTGTGGAAACCCTCCTCGTTTCTTCTGGATTTCCAACCTTTATTCTCCCCCGGTCTTGAGTAATTGGAAGAAGAACCCTCCTCAACTTGAAATACCACACGCGACCCTTTTATATGTTCTTGTAGAATTTCCATTTGAGATAACATCTTCTTGATGTTTTCGTCCCTTTCCCTTTCTTTTTCGATCTGTTCTTGCGTTAATCGGAAGCATAGTGGGGAGACCTGATCATCTTTGGTATACCATGCCTGGTTTACTTTAGTCATACCATCTAGGAGAAATGAGGCTACTTTAAAATGATTGTAACATTATTCCTCCTTGCACTAATTGATCAACTATTCCTTTATTCACCGAGTCCAGACTATAGTAAAAGTATTGGAGCAGCAATTCACCTGGTAGCCCATGCGTTGAGCACTTACACAAAGATCTTTTGAACCTTGTCCATGACTCGTGAATTGGTTCACCATCTTGTTTCTTGAAATTCTGAATATCATCTCTCAGTTTCATCATTCTTGATGGAGGAAAGAATCTTTCATGAAATGCCATAACCAACTCTTCCCATGATTTGATGGAGTTGTTTGGGCACTCAATCAACCATTTAGTGGCTCCCCCAGTTAACGATAAGGGAAATAAGCGAAATCGTATGGATTCTTGAGATAGGTTCTAAAATGATAAAGGGGTGCACACTTCCACAAAACTTCGTACATGATCATGCGGGTCTTCATGCTCTAACCCTCCAAATAAACCTCTTGAATGTATGAGTTGGAGTGTTGCGCTGGTAACTTCGAACATTACATTTCCATCATCTTGTGGTATGCAAATTTCACCCATCTCGCCCACGCCGGCAGGGTGATAAACACTATTAGCATCATTGATGTCATCTCGATGAAAAACACCACCTGTTGAGTGACCCGCTTAGCAGCTATTGTCCCCGTTTGTACTCATATGGCCTGTTGCGGCACACAAATACTCAAAACAAAATAGAAAATTAAGTTGGTAAATTACAACTAAGAAGAACAAAAATTCTGAAATAACACCACTCCACGGCAGCGGCGCCATTTTGATGCTTATCGTGACCAACGATACTAACCTATGGTATGAGTGTCTACGATCATCGATAGTATAGTAACCCAAGTAAAGGTTGGGGTCGTGTCCCAAGGGAATGGTTTTGAGAATTAGTAGAAAAATAAAATTAAGTTCTAATTAGTCGTAGCTAAAGACATTAACAATTAAAAACATAGTAAATTAAAGGGGGTGACATAAAAGTGTCAAATATCAATTTGGGGTTTTGTCACAATTAGTAAAAACAACAAAAATAATAAGAAAATCAAGTATGGGGAAAAATCCTTGGGGTGTGACCACAATGCAGGTTGAGATAAGTAGTTGGGTACATGCTTTTGAAAGGAAATTTGTAAGATAATAGTGACTAGTCTAAGCTTTAAATGGAAATAAGTTCCCTCTCGGGCAACTTACCCCATTTCAAATGCGTTCCTCTCGGGCTACTTACCCCGTTTCAAATACGTTGCTCTCGGACACCCATTTGCCGCATGAAGACCAGCCTACGCCTTACCCCACTCACTCTCTCGAGCTGAGTGTTAGGATATGAGACTAGGGCTCACCCTCTCGGGCAGAACCTCATGTCGACCCACTCCTTAGGCCATTAGTCTAGTGGTCTTGGTTTCGTGACCTCCCTCTCGGGCAAGCCGAAAACACATGGGTGGCTTTGTATTTGTAACTACAAACCCTTTAAGTTAAACCACAACAAACTATGTGAAATCACCATTAAACTACATCTAACCTATCAGTAAGCAAGACCTAACAATAATATCAACTCATATTTGCTAAATCACACCCCCAAGAATGAGGGTTTTTAGCCACACATCATGAACTAACAAAATACACTTAAAATGATAGTGAAATCAAATGGGTATAAGAAATTAAACCTTGATTTAAGCAAAGGAATAAGAATGGAGAAGACCCACTTCCAACTTGGGGAAGATGAAACCCTTCTTTCTTCAAGTCTCCCAAAAACCCTCTCCAAACTTGAGAGAAAAATATCCAAAAAGTACTATTCTATTCTGGAAATTAAAATAAATGTTTGACTCCCTAAAAATTAATAACAAGTTTAGTATTTATATACTTCAGAAAATAGCGCTGGTGGATCTTTCGGTGAAGTTAGTCGACGTCGCCGAATGACTCGGCGACTCGCCCTTCTTCTGTTTCATTGTTTTTTCATGCTTTCCTTCAGCATCTTCACGTTCTGGACCATTGGGCATCATAGTACTGCTTCACGGAAATATTCGACGACGCGCCGACTGCTCCTTGTATCTCCTTTTGTATCCTTATCCTTCAAGGCTTTGCGTACTAGAACAAAGGGCGGAATTAATCCCATCGGCGAATTGCCAAGTGTGCTTGGCGATGCTCAGGCTTTAGCTTCTTTATTCTTTTTAGCCTCTTTGTTCCTTTGTGCGCCTAAGTGTCCATGCTTTGACTAAAACTTCAAAAACCTGAAACTTAAGAGTTTTCATTAGATATTTAGATAAAATACGCATTCGAGGACACTATTCTTATCAAAATAAAGCCCTAAATGAGTCCAATTTGTGGACTCATCACCTAGCTTATCACTTTGCATGTAGTACACTTGGAAATGATTGCTATTATTAGGAATACTGCGTTATGATCTTCTGGGGAACACGTATACCCTTGTTAATTCTCTCATCTTGATAACAACCAAAATTGACTTTTGTTTACTGATTACTTACTGAATTCTTACAATTTGTTTCACAAATTCCTCCCCTTTAATTACTTGTTTCTGGAAGTAATTTGACTAAACGAATATAATTGTTGGTTAAACTTAAGTCTAAACCATTTTCCTCGTGGGATTCTTTACTTGATAACGATCGCTTATGCTTCTTTAGGGAGGTGTAATTTCAGCGTATCACTTATAGCCTCTCAATCATAAATGTGACGTGCTGCACATTCATTAACAAGACTCTACTCGACGTGGCTTATAAGACTTCGTAGGACCTTTCTAAACCTTGTGCTCTAATTACCAAGTTTGTAATGACCCAAGGTAGCACCTAGGTGTAATGTGGCATGTGAGACTCCCGAGAGTCCCCATACAAGCCACTTAGCATAAATCATAAAAGATAATAGAAAATCGAGGGACTTTAAAAGACAATTTCAAAACATAAGAGTTTTATAAAATGAAGCGAAGTCTAACAATGTCTCAAAGCCATCTAATACAAAGGTGTAATCGGGATATATCCCATTCATCAAGTTAAAAACTGAAATGTAAAGACAATATAAAATAAAGGCTTAGTCCTCGAAACATGAGTACTCACCAATCTTCAAGCTTCTACTAAGAGATCCCTAGCCACGAAAGTGAGAATTTGGAACGTCAGACCCTACATTTTCATAAGAAATGTAAGCAAGAGTATGTGTTAGTACAAGAAAGTACCAAGTACGATAGTGGTACATAAAATATATTAAATCATGCTTAATACGGGACATTTTCATGATATGCAATAACCAAGCTAAAATATGAATTAAAAGAGTTATAAAACAAAAGTCATAAAACATGGTCAATGCAAGTTAACATCTTTAAAGTAGTCATGAGATACTTCTAAAAGTAACCTTAGTTCATTATTGTGGGAGATTTACCTTAAACTGATATGTAAGACCATATGAGCTATTAATATAGAATCTGGTGTCTACCTCACAACTAAAAGGGGTGTCCTACTTGCCAAGGTAAGACCATGAATTTCTAGCTTATCTGGATGCACTAGATAATGTCTATCTGGACAATCTATGATGGCGCAAAGTTTATGGGACATGGTTAATCGCCACTTGTCCACTCAGTGCTAATCATAAATCCACAGAATATTGATTATTCATAACTTCTCTTATCATTCAAAGACATGGGTAATCGCCACTTGTCTTAGCATTGGAGGTCATGGGTAATCGCTGCTTGCCTCATTATTAGAATAACTCCTTAACTTTGATTCATTTTAGGTGAGAAGACCTTTCAACCTTAGGATCATTTATGTAAGAAAACCTTTCACATTCATGCTTTCATGTGTATATGAGATATCCTTTCACAACACAATATCAATAACATTGATACTTTACTCTCAAGCATCCTTAAAACATTTACATCAATTTCATAAGAACATACATAATTTCATAAATTTATCTTTCATAGTTCAAACACCCACATTATATCATCATAGCTTGGAAAACATGGGGTATTCATGAATTCATGGGGATTCATCTTAAAATCATGTAATTAGCTTAATTCATTCATAATAATGTCATGACCCATGGGTACACCCTAGATGTAACATGGCACATAAAACACCAAAGGACTCAATGTAAGCTACCTAGCATATCATAACACAAGATAATAGAAAAGTGCAGAAATTCAAAACATTTTCCTTACATTTAAAGTCTCATAAAACGAAGTGGAAGTTTTTAACATTTGTCTCAAACCATCTGAAAAAACTTTGAATAACTCTTGAGACACAGTCCATACAATAGTTTAAAACATGAAATAAAGATATAAAGGAAATGGTGGCTTTATCCTCGATACTATGAGGACTCACCAAGTCTTCAACTCCTTGCTCCTACTAAGAACCTAGCCACAGGAATGGAACTCACGATCGCTGGACCCTACATTTTATAAGAATGTAGGCAAGAGTATGCGTTAGTATAAAATGTACTAAATATGATAGCTAACATAACACTATAAGAGCCTAACATAAGGGTTAGTCAACGTAAGATATATGCCACAATCATAAGAGATGCTTTATAAAACATAAACTATAAGCATAAGAGACAACAACATAGTCATAGGCATAATCTCCAACATAGGCATAACATAAGCATTGGTCAACCCTTAGCCCTTCATATCATAAGAGAACTACTTCTCAAGTAACCTCAAAGCATACTTGTGGAATGCATGGATGAGACCTCATAATCCCTCCCACACTAAGTATCACTTTTAGGTCATAATAATCATACTTACCATCTTTGGATCTCATCGTTAGCTTATTTCTCATAGACAAAGGAATCTCTCACCTTTAGTCAATCATAACAAGGAAGTCAATGATAACACAATCCTACCTAAACATACATCATATAAGATAAACACTTTCTAGGTAACCTTAACTCATACTTGTGCAATGCATGGCTAAGACCCCATAATCCCATCCATACTAAGTACCACTTTAGGTCCTCATCACTATACTTCTTGGTTGGGAACTAATCCCTCCTTTGAAACATTGGAACACTAGGAGATACTTCTTTAAGCACATCTTAGTTCCTCTTCTTTACTTTTGAACACTATGAGATACTTCTTCAAGCATGTCTAAGTCAATTATTAACTTGAACACTATGAGATACTTTATGAGTCATGTCAAGTTCACTAGGTATTTGAACTCCTGGAGAAGCTTCCTCAAGCATGTCTTAGTTCATTATGTTTGAACACTTAGAGAGGCTTTCTCAACCATGACTTAGTTCATTAATGCTTTTGAACACTAGGAGATACCTTTTCAAGTATGTCTTAGTTCATTGGATACGTAGATTGCTACTAGAAACCCGGACTTCTCTATGTGAAGGCTTCCATCTCATGAAACCTACTTTGGGAAAACCCGACTCTCGTAGGTGTGAGCCTCCTTCAACCTGAAAAATCAACACACGATTATTTAAAAAACAAAAGAACAGCAAATAAAACTTATGTTGCCTCCCAAGAAGCGCCTTAGTTAATGTCGTGGCACGACCCAAGTCCCCACTCAATTTTGATTCACGAGGTTTTCCCTAGTGTCACTAGGCAGTTCCCCTTTTCGTTTGGGGAAGAGACGAGATAACATATGACCAATTTGGGTCTCTAGTAGCTGAATAGATATGGATTGAGAAGTAGTCATCTAATTCAGCATTAAGACATTCTCTTTTATCTCTTTCAACACTCTGTCGTGTTCTTCGACTTTGTGGAGAACGAGTGAGAGTATCTTTTCTACTTGTCCACCCTCGTACTCCTTGGGCTTTCTAAGCTCGTGAGGGGGAATGTACCGATCTATATTTTGATATGGTACTTCCAATTCCATGATCTTTCTAGCCAAGAGATCCAGCTGAGTCAACAGTGTGGCCAAAACCTAGTCATTCTCTGTCTCATTATTGGTCTTAGTCATGTGATCAAGGAGTTGGAATGTTATTGCATAGGGTAGTTGTGTCAGACCACCTAGAGAAATTTGGTCAGCCACTCCTCTGTTCTCAAGATCAAGACCTCTATAGAAGCAGTCCAGTAGCATTTTATTTGAGATTCCATGAGTTGGGCATTGCAGCAATAGTGTCTTAAATCTTAGCCACAACTCATGGATTGTCTCACCCTCCAATTGCTTGAAGCTTAGGATGTCATCCCTAAGAATCATCATTTCCTATGAAGGGTGGTTCACTTAGTTACCGTTGCTACAAGACATGCTCCTTTCTTTTGTACTAAAAAGTCAACATGCAAACCAAAACTGAAAGTAAGTACATTTAACTATGACTAAGAAGAACAAAATTCAACTTCACCAAAAAATTCTCAAACAACACCACTACCCAGCAGCGGCACCATTTTGATTAACGTCTCAAGGACACTTCATCCAATTCTAAGTTTCAACGATCGCTAGTCAGTATAAAACCCAACTAAATGAGTTAGGGTCAAATCCCACAAGGAGCGGTATGTGTTTGAGATTAAATAGCAAAGTGTGAACATGGTAAAATCTGCCAGAGGAATAGACATTATTGAATTAAAACATAATTCAAATCAGGGATGACACGAATGTCAAATAAGGGGGTTTTGGTTTTAATTATGAACTAGAAATAACTGAAAACAATACGAAATAACAATAATGAGACGGGTTCTTGGGATGTGATTTGATTATAGGCTATTATACACAAATGGGTAATTGCAACTGTTAGGAAATAGTTGTATATTAGTGAGTAAGCTAGACTATAGAGGAGGTAAACATTCTCTCGAACAATTTACCCCGAATCAAGTCGATTTCTCTCGAACATCAACAAGTATGAAAAATAAGAACAGCCCACACCTTAGTCCATTCACTCTCTCGAGCTGAATGTGTGGAGCTAGGTTTAGGATTCACTCTCTCGAGTTGAATCCATGTCAACCCAATACCCACTGACCATCAATCAATAAGCTTAGTTTTAAAACCTCTCTCTAGAGCAAGCTAAAAACACAAGGGTAGAACTGTCTTTGCAACTACAATTCCTAAATTAAACCACAATTACTGATTGAACTCACTTCTAAACAACATTTAAACTAACAATTAGAAATACCCATACACTAAATCAACCCATAATCACATAATCACATAATCACACCCCACGAATTGGGGTTTTAGCTAGACATCATAAAAAGATAAAAATCATTACCAAATTGAGTTTCCATCAACTGTGTAAGATTGAATTCATTCTTACAATGATCCAATTCAAAGAATCTCAAAGACCCACTTCCAATTTCTCAAAAGTGATAAACTTCAATTCTTCGAAGCTAAGGAAAAACTAAAGAAAACTTGTCTCAATACTCAGAATAATAATTACAAATACTCTTTAAAATGAGTAATCCTAATATCATGATACCATAATAATTGTTCAAAACTGTATTTATAGTCGCCAAAAATATATTGTGAAGGACCACTCGGCGTAGTAAGTAGGGCTCGCCGATCCACTCAGCGATCCACCCTTTGTTCACTTCCATCGCCCTTCTTCCTTGGCCTTCAGCATCCTCAAGATCCGTAACTTTGGGCGATCCAACACTACATCACGGAACCATTCGGGGATTCACCAACTCCTCATTTCTCTCACCAACTTGGTTATTTTCTTCAGGGCTTGGCACACTGTAACTTTAGCCGATCAAGCAGCCATTCGGCGACTCGCCAAATGGACTTGGCGATCACCAAGCTTGCTTTTTTTCATTTTTTTAGCCTGCTTTGTTCCTTTTTGCAAATTAGTGTCCTTGTTGTATTCCTCAATCCATATAGCTAGAAATAAAGGATTTTACATTAGTTATTGGCACAAAATAAACATTTGAGGACACTAAATCATTGTAAATAAAGACTAAATGAGTCCAAATCTCGAACTCATTAAATGTCCTTCCACAACAATGACACTTACTACTCTACCATTCTCATATAGTCTTCACTCTCAAAGCCATTACAAGCATAATTCAACATATTAACTTTACTCTCAAATCCCTACCAATTAGCATTCATGACTACAAGTCTTACTCTCAAAGATTTACTTCTTACAATCATCATATATACCTAGATTACAAGACATTCTAATCAAATGCTTCATTCTTAAGTGATTCTAGTCATATATAATCATAAAGGTTCAATCTCAAGCCTTACTTACTAGTCATGATCCATCACATATACATTATTCTAATTCAATCCATGTCTACATGATTTTATTCTTGAACAATTACTATACATATCATCAATCTTAGTAGATTATCTCTAAATCCTCAATTTCCCTTCTTAAGGCAGAAACCCACATTACTCCAATTTCATCAAATAGAATAGGGTTAGACATGGAAAACATGTAATTTAATCTTAATAACATGATTCACTACTAACTCTATCATAAACAATCAATACCCACTCAAGTGGGTCAACATAAAACATAACCCACAACATTGAAGAAACCCTAACTTGAATTGGGGAATTATTCAGCAAATTGGGGGAATTCTAGGGGGCTCCATGGATGGAAAAATCCATGGATAAATAAGCTATTATACCTTGGATACAAATACCTCATAAAGCATGGAAGATTGGAGGAATTTGACCTAGCTTGACCCTCTTCTTCTTCTTCTTCTTCTTGAGTTTCTAGAGACAGAATTTTTGAGAAGATGAACATTGGGATCTTTTGGGGTTTTGCAAATAATGACTTAATTAGGATGGTTAAAGGATTAAAATACCTTATATTGGTGTACTAAGACTCTACAAAATAACCTGACTTAATAACTACCTAAGAAGGAATTCCCCTAAATGCCCCTCAGTAGGCAGCCTACTCCCAGGCACCACCTGCTCCACGACCTGTAGTCCTGCCCATTGTCCTTGGGTAGTGGCTTGACTATGAGGCATTGTCCTCCACAAATTTAATTCACCTTCATGAGCCTTCCCACAAGCCGTGGTCTTCACCACTGGCCGTGAAGTGGCTCGTAAAGTTGAGCCACTTTGAGGCAGCTTCAAGGGAGCTACTTCCCTGTCCTTCATGGACCACACTAGGAGTTGTGGTCCTCACTACTGGCCATGGTGGTGGTCATGGAGATGAGGCATTGCATCCCAAGCTTAAGGCAGCCTTGGCCCTTGGCTTAGGCCTTGCCCCTAGGCCTTGGCTCTTGTTATCCTCACACTTAGCCCTGGTTGGCCTACTAAACTATGGGGTGTTACAATATCTCCCCCTTGGGGATATTGTCCTCGAATGACGGTCTAGGCACTTCTTAAGGTCGTGACTCTAGACTAGCAACTCATTATGAATGCAACTCATCTAAATGCACCTAATCAAAGGAGGAACTTCATCTCCTAGCTAAACATACTCAATTTAACACAAGGAAGTAGGAACTACCTCTAACAACCCAAAATGCATGAAATTATCATAACTAGTCATGTTCAAGGAGGAACTCATCTTCGAATTAAAACATGCTCAACACATTCTTATGGAGCTCATATGCAACTTATTCTCAAAAGCATCTATTCTTGGAGGATTCTCTCAACTCCGAACTAAGGCATGTTTATTAATTCATCTCATGAAGTCTATAGGCAACTTATATTCAATGCACTACAACATGAGGAAAACAATTATGCTAACTCATTTTCTTTCCAAACACAAGTTTTTAAGAACATGCACAACATAAGAAAATCATGGAAACATCTAAAACATACATGACTCCAAAAAATAATACAACTAAGAGGAACTTACCATCTCAAGCTAAAGGAGGAATAGAAGGAAAAGATAAGGATATCGGGATATCTCATTGGCCTCGGCCACCTAAGTATCACTTTCAACTATCATCCTCAAAATCTCATATGAGCCTATAAGACGGGGACTAAACTTCCCAATTTCATTACGCCCTTCTAAGGTGAGAAATTTAAGTAAACCCAACTCATAATCATTAGGAACACTCAATGACCATGCTAACTAAGCACATCATCTCCCACTTGGGAGTAAGCCTAGACAGACTTTTTAAGCACCATTTCTTTCAATTCTGAGGTCGGATCAAGTCTTCACTAAGCTTTCACATTCATCACACAAGATTATTCTAAACCATGGTGAATTACACTACTGCCCTATAGAGGAGTCTTCTCATTCAACACATTTAGGCATTTACTAAAACACCCTATTCATCAAATCTATTACATACTCCAAAACTCATCATGACTATGTCGGGTTCTACCCTCACTAAAACAAACAATAATGCAACCAATCCTTCCTAAGGATGTCATCAAAATCTAGAATATCAATTCCTATCTAGTCACATAGCCATAATTGGTATCACAACTAATATTTTTTCCCTTGTTCCTTGTAGCATGAGCCCTTCGAGTAGTCATATCCTGAAGACCATCGGATAAGGAGTAGGAGAGAGACCTTATAGAGTTAAACTCTATAGCATGACTTAGAGAATGAAGAAGTGAAGTTCCTACATATCTAATAGCCTCATATTCATAAATGTGGCGCGCTTCACATTTATGAACAAGACTCTAGTAGACATGGTTTGAGACATCCTCGAACTATTCTAAACCTTGTGCTCTAATTACCGAGTTTGTCACGACCCAGGGGTACACCCTTGATATAATATGGCACATAAAACCCCGAAGAACTCAATTTAAGCCACTTAGCATATCATAACATAAGATAATACAAAAGTGCGGAAATTTAAAATATATTCCTTACAATCAAGGTCTCATAAAAGGAAGAGGAAGTCTTTAAAATTTGTCTCAAACCATCTAAACCAACTTTGAATAACTCTTGGGACACACCCCATAAAATAGTCTAAAACCTGAAATAAAGACATAAAGTAAATAGTGGTTATATCCTCGATGCTATGAGGACTCACCAAGTCTTCTACTCCTTGCTCCTACTAAGAACCTAGCCACGAGAATGGAACTCAAGATCGTCGGACCCTACATTTGATAAGAATTTAAGCAAGAGTATGTGTTAGTACAAAATGTACTAAATATGTTAGCTAACATAACATCATAAGAGCATAACATAAGGGTTAGTCAACATAAGATATATGCCATAATCATAAGAGATGCTTTATAAAACATAAACTATAAGCATAAGAGACAACAACATAGTCATAGGCATAATCTCCAACATAGGCATAACATAAGCATTGGTTAACCCTTAGTCCTTCATATCATAAGAGAACTACTTCTCAAGTAACCTCAAAGCATACTTGTGGAATGCATGGATGAGACCTCATAATCCCACCCATACTAAGTATCACTTTTAGGTCATAATAATCATACTTACCATCTTTGGATCTCATCGTTAGCTTATTTCTCATAGACAAAGGAATCTCTCACCTTTAGCAAATCATAACAAGGAAGGAAACTATAGAACAATCCTACCTAAACATACATCATATAAGAGAAATAGTTTCTAGATAACCTTAACTCATACCTGTGCGATGCATGGATAAGACCCTATAATCCCATCCATACTAAGTACCACTTTAGGTCCTCATCACTATACTTCATGGTTGGGAACTAATCCCTCTTTTAGAAAATTGGAACACTAGGAGATACTTCTTTAAGCACATCTTAGTTCCTCTTCTTTACTTTTGAACACTATGAGATACTTCTTCAAGCATGTCTAAGTCAATTATTAACTTGAACACTATGAGATACTTTACTAAGCATGTGTAAGTTCATTAGGTATTTGAACTCTTGGAGATGCTTTCTCAAGCATGTCTTAGTTCATTATGTTTGAACACTTGGAGATGTTTTCTCAAGCATGTCTTAGTTCATTAATGCATTTTAACACTAGGAGATACCTTTTCAAGTATGTCTTAGTTCATTGGCTACTGAGATTGCTACTAGAAACCCGGACTTCTCTATGTGAAGGCTTCGATTTTATGAGACCTACTTTGGGAAAACCCATAATCTCCTATGTGAGAGTTCCCCTTACTTTGGAAGGACAAAGTCAACTTGGTGTGAGCTTCCTTTAACTTGGAAGCCCGGACTCCACTAGGTGTGAGCCTTCTTTAACACGGAATCCCGGACTCAACTAGGTGTGAGCCTCCATTTAATTGTCAATATCCATTTGGGGAGAAGCATAGCCTTACTTGACTCATGACTCATGGAGGGATGTCCTTGACAATCAATCCATGTTTCCAGTGATTCTATCACTTTATGCATATAAACATTCATAAGGTAGATGAGGTGGGTAGAGTCCTTCCACAACAATGACACTTACTAGTCTACCATTCTCATATAGGCTTCACTCTCAAAGTCATTACAAGCATAATTCAACATAGTAGTTTTACTCTCAAAGCCCTAGAAATCAACATTCATGACTACAAGTCTTACTCTCAAAGCTTTACTTCTTACAATCATCATACATACCTAGATTACAAGGCATTCTAATCACATGCTTCATTCTTAAGTGATTCTAGTCATATATCATCATAAAGGTTCAATCTCAAGCCTTACTAGTCATGATCCATCACATATACATTATTCTAATTCAATTCATGCTTACATGCTTTTATTCTGGAACAATTACTATACATATCATCAATCTTAGAAGATTATCTCTAAATCCTCAATTTCCCTCCTTAAGGCATAAACCCACATTGCTCCAATTTCATCAATTAGACTAGGGTTTGACATGGAAAACATGTAATTTCATCTTAATAAAAAGATTCGGCACTAATTCTATCATAAACAATCAATACCCACTCAATTGGGTCAACATACAACATAACCCACAACATTGAAGAAACCCTAACTTGAATTGGGAAATTCTTCATCAAATTGGGCGAATTTTAGGGGGCTCCATGGATGGAACAATCCATGGATGAATAAGCTATCATACCTTGGATACAAAGCCCTCACAAAGCTTGGAAGATTGGAGGAATTTGACCTAGCTCGACCCTTTTCTTCTTCTTCTTCTTCTTCTAGAGTTTTCTAGAGAGAGAATTTTTTAGAAGATGAACTTTGTAATCTTTTGGGGTTTTGGAAATAATGACATAATTGGGGTGGTTAAAGGGTTCAAATACCTTATATAGGTGTACTAAGACTATACAAAACGGCCTCACTTAATAATCACCTGAAAAGGAATTTCCCTAAATGCCCCTCACTAGGCAGCCTACTGCCAGGCACCACAGCATGCTCCACAAGCCGTGATCCTTACCACGATCCATGGTCCTTGGTCATTGGCTTGGCTATGAGGATATGGCATCCACAAATTGAAGGCACCTTCACGAGCATTCCCACGAGCCGTGGTCTTCACCACTAGTCGTGAAGTGGCTCGTGAAGGTGAGCCACTTTGAGGTAGCTTCAATGGAGCTATGCCTTAGCCTTTACGGACCAAACCACGAGTCGTGGTCCTCACCACTGGCCATGGTGGTGATCTTGGAGATGAGGTAGTGCATCCCAAGTTTGGGGCAGCCTTGGCCCTTGGCTTGGGCCTTTCCCCTTGCCCCTTGACCTGGCTTTTGTTGCCCTCACACTTAGCCCTAGTTGGCCTACTAAACTACGGGGTGTTACAAGTAATTCAGAAGCATCTAAATAAATCAACATTGAAAAGAACCCATGACATAGAAGAAAAAACAAACTTCAATTTGGGACTTCTAGCTTCAAAATTAAGAAATTTAGGAACTCTATGGAGGAAAGGGATCCATAGATGAAGATTGTCATACCTTAATTCCAAAAGCTTTACTTCAATGGAGGAACTGAAGACTTGACTTGAAACTCTAGCCTTCTTCTTCAACCATCTAGAGAGAGAAATTTTTGAGATGAGGAACTTCTTTTTCTATTGAGATTTGAGAGAATGATTTGATTTGGAAGACGTTCGGGGTTAAAAACGTTTATATAGGCTTCTAATAGAGAGAAAAATACATATTACTAGGCTAGAATAATTAGGAGAAGACCTAAAAGCCTTAATAAAAGTAACTGCCAACTTTCATCGACGCCCCGACCTACGATCCATGGGTCCACCTACGGACCCTTCTAGTCGACCGTCGATGGGTTGAGAGACCGTGATTTTTGGACCCCAACGATAGACCCATGTACGGGTCGTACATGCCCAATCGTGGGTCTCAACTTTGAATCCTAAAATCTCTAAGTTTTGGACCCACCTAGGAAATCTAACTACGCCCATGTACTAACCAACAAAACGTCCTGGTGAACCATCGTAAAGTACTAGAACTTGACATTTTGGAAAAACCTTTAAAATACTACCCACGAGGCGACTCATGGACCGTATGTCTATCCACAGGCTGTGGGTGGATTCGTCGGGACTAGCACCAGATTTTGCAAAAACCTGTAATTCTACCCTTTTTGAATCTAAGATGTTACATGATTCAACAGCTATCACATTCAATGGAAATTCTATTAGATGTCCACCTCTCTTGTCATAGTGAGAGGTGATAAATACTATTCCATTGAACTTATCGGCTTAAAGGGCGTTCAACTATATTCTTCTCTTCGAGTTCTTCGCCAATTTGGATAGGTTCAAGTGATACCACTGCGATCCACTATGGATCACATTAAGTATGATTTTGAAAAAATAATTGTCACGACCCAGGGGTACACCCTAGATGTAACATGGCGTATAGGACCTCGAGAGGCCCCAAACAAGCCACTTAGAATTCATAACATAAGAAATAGAACAAAGAAGTAAAGATAACATTTCAAGTCCAAATTTTTTATAAAAATAAAGTGGAAGTCTAAAACACTTGTATTATTAGCCATATAGTACAATAGAATGAAATTGGGCCTAGCCCATACATCAATTCCAAAACTGAAAGTAAAATAGATACTGAAAACAATAAGAATCCATCCTAGAAGCATGAGGACTCACCGAAGCTCAGAAATCTCGTAATCAACCACTAGCCACAGAACTGATGACCCTACATTTGGGGAAATGTAGGCAAGAGTATGCGTTAGTACAAAATAATGTACCAAGTATGATAGCTATGCATAAAAAATTTAAATCATGCTAAAATAGGACATTTCATGACATGCAATTGGCCAAGCTAAAACATTATATAAAAGGGTTAGAAACATAAGTCATAAAAATGGTCAATGCAAGCTAACATCATTTGAAACCTTTGAACACATATGATATACCTCTTGAAGTAACCTTAGTTCATTATTAATGTAGGAATTAGTCGTAACCGACATAGAGACCAGGTGAGCAATAAAATGATCCCCCGGTGTCTCCCACACCGAAAAGGGTTGCCCTACTGCCAAGGTAAGGACCACAAACTTCTAGCTTAGGTGGATCCACTAGCTAATGTCTATCTAGACAATCATCCTATGGGGGCACATAGGTAAGGGATGAGGAAATTGTTTCTAGAAACCCGGCCTCTACTAACAGGATAGTTTCCATATCGATATCCTCTCAGTTCTAAGCATAAATCCAACGGAAAAGTCATTTCTTACTTGTTCTTATTATCCATGGTAGGGCACGTCATCTTGCCAATCCAAGCTAAGTCATTATCCATGGAAAGGTATCATTCAATAACTAATCCAAGCTAGGTTTCATTAAGATAGCTCTTAATCTTTGATTCAATTAGGTGAGAAGACCTTTCAACCTTAGAATCCTTATTATGTGAGAAAACCTTTCACAATCATGCTTTCAAGTGTATATGAGAAAATCCTTTCATCAACACAACAACAACATCATCATCATTGATACTTTACTCTCAAACCATCCTTAAAACATTTGCATAGATTTCATAAGAACATGCATAATTACATAAATTACCTTTCAAGGTTCACAACCCACTTTCAATCATCAACATTTAGAAAACATGGGTTAGATATGGATTTCATCATTAATTAATGTAATTCTGTCAATCCATGCTTGACTTCATAAAACTCATATTTCATGAGGAAAACGCACATCATATGATCATAATTTGGAGAACGTGGGGATTTCTTTGGTTCATAGGGGAATCATCATAAAATCATAGAATTTCATCAATTCATGCATAAGAGATCATAATTCAATCATAAAAATCAATAATCAAGAGAACCCATGATAATTGAAGAAAACCCTAACTCAATTGGGATTTTGAACTTTGGAAATAGCAGAATTTGGGAACTCCATGAATGGAAGGAATCCATGGATGAAAACTATCATACCTCAAAGACAATTGCTTATCTTCAATGGAGGAATGGAGAGTTGACTTTAAACCCTAGGTTGAATCTTCTTCTTCAAGTTTCTAGAGAGAGAAATATCATTAGGAGAGAAAGAACATGATTTCTTTTGGTGATTTTTTAGAGAATGATTTGGGAAATTTGGGGGTTAAAATACTTATATAGGGGTCATAATGAAGGGTAAAATGACAGAGTATTAGACTATACTAATTAGGAAAACACCCAACTGCCCCTGAAAAATAACTAGTGACTCATGACCCACGGACCCTGACCGACGGCCGATTTTGTTGGTCCGTCGTCTGGATCACAAATGGGAGTTTGGGGGTCTGGACCACGGGCCCTCAAACCATAGAACGTGGTCCCACCAACGGTTTGTTGGTCTGGCCTTGGTTATATGTCCCCTGACCCCTTTTTGGGTGGCCAATCCACGGACCACACCTACGGTCCGTGGTCCCATCTACGGGCCGTGGGTGGCCTTCGTTAAATGGGATTTCCAACTTCTGAAAAAATGTTTTCTTGCCGCTTCTCGAATCCGGGGTGTTACAATGATCCACAAGTCCATAAGATACTTAGATGATGGGAGAGGGTGATTACCATAGATATAGGTGCACGTCGATCTTTTGGCACATCTAAATACCACATCTGGATCGTGAAAGAGGCTGATCGTAGAGAATTAAGTGAAGAAGAGAATTATGAGCTTGCTGATGAAAGAGAAAATATACGGGCATGCAATTTATGGAACCTTGGATATGAAGTCACTCCATATATAAAAGAGAAAATTGCGCCAAGATCTTGGGATCAACATCTTTAAGATTTCAATTTTTTAGGATAACTTTCCCATGTTACCCATTTCCCTTTAGTTTATTTTTTAGCTTTTGTTTTTAACTATGATGTAATAGTTGAATTTGATTCAATAAATGAAAATTTGTTTTCTCTCTCTTTATTTTCCTCTAACTCTAAACTCCAAATTAGAAAATATGGCTTGAATTAATCATTGTGTATCACTTAATTGTCGTCTTAGGCCTACCTCTTACTGAACGAGGCTCCTTGCATTTTAGGGCATTTTTTTTAGAAAAATATCTCAATTTATGCAATATTCTAAATTGGTTTTCTTTTGATCTTTCTTTTTGTTTACCCCTCCCCAGCAGTTGATCTGTGGACCATGGTTTACCACACACGATCAAAGGGCACTCTTCCTTCTTCTCCTAGTTCGAATTGCAAAGGAAATAGAAAGATGGGTGATAACAATGTTATCACAAAATTGATTGAATCTGTTGAAGAAGTATATCCCTTGAGTGAATTGGTCTCAAGGTTGGAGCAGAAAAATAACGAATTAGAAGAAGATATAGCTGATATGTGTGAATGGGCTAAGTTGCTACTCTCTATCAATCCCTATTTGGAGACGAACATGGATAACTAGCCTGGCGCAAATCAAACCACCTTTCAAAATAATCCTCCACCAACTCACCCTACTTCCCATCTTCCTAATCAACCAAGCTACATCCACATTTCTCCAACTTGCGCTCTATTTCAAAATTATTCATATGCTTCTAGACCTCCATATCTTACTTCACACCAAAAGAATTTCACTATACAAGCTCCCCTATAACAAACACCTCTATACGAAGCTCATTGGCATCGTGCACCGCTCATACCTTATCAATTGCCTTCATACCAAATCTCTCATATCAAAAACCTCATCCGCCATATCAACAACCTACATATCCTATCTACAATATTAAAACCTTCACTCAACAACATATTCGCAAAAACCTAGTCAATGTTGAGAAGAAACCCATCAAAATTTACACTCTTTTAACTGAACTCATATATCAACTCTATGAAAAACTAAGGATTGCTGGCCACATTTTACTTGTATGTGAAATAGTAATGGGTATACATGCAAGAGGGATCGAACAATCTAAAGTTTGGTCTTCTCACTTAAGGATGAAAGGACATAGCATAGAATAATGTCGTGATCAGAAAGACAAGATTCAACAATTGGTTGATACTAAATTCATACACTTGAAAGACTTTGTGCCAAAAGAATCTCAGCAGTAAACATGTTGAAAGTCATTTGAAGTAGTTTTCAATAAAAGGCTTATGCCGTTTGAGTTTAAGTTATCTACATTCGGGCTCCAACAAGTTCTGACAAGGAAAGTACTAATGTTAGCATATGGACAATAAAGTTGGGTCAGAAACTAACATTTCAATTGTTGATTAAGAGTGTTCTATTTGATGTCTTGAATTATGCTCTTTTACTTTGTATTTGAAACTATGTCAGACCTGATTCCCGTTTAAGAAGGGATATGTAGGCACCCTGTGGAGTTCGGTCTTATCCTAATAAAAATTTATATTTTCTCTCACAATGTAACTGAAGCAAAAAATTTGAGAGGGTCTCAAAATTCCATCAAACACATTTTTCTGGATCATGCAACTGGGGCAGAATTTTTTGAGACGACCTCAAAAATTTCGTCAAAAGAGCATTTTCTTGTAAGTCGCAATATTGGGGCAGAATTTTTGAAAGGATCTCAAAAATTCAATCAGAGGACTATCCATTTGTTGGTCACAAGATTGGAACAATTTTGAGAGGACCTCAACAATCCCATTTTGTTAGGGATCATAAGACTGGGGCATAATCTATAGAGAAACATCCGGAAGTCTAAAAGTTCCACACCGGGGCAAAAAATTTTGAGCAAACCTTAAAATTTTTGGTGAAATTGCATTCACAATATAAGGACGATCTTCAAATAGACATCAAAGGAGCATGTTTATCAAAACATAGATACTTAGCAATCTCCCCTCTTAAAAACTAATTATTTTTCTTTTAATTCAGAAAAGACAGGTATATATGCAAAATAAGTGATTCCAACAATTGTCTGAATGATCAAGCTAATTTATACTGTTATATTGAACTTGACAAATCGCCGGTAAATGTTACCCTATCCTCCCAATAATATGAAGAATGAAGCCATTTATATTGAGCCCAACAATCGCCAGTAAATAGCACTCCATCCTTCAAATAAGACGAATGTCCAAGTCGAAGATATTCTTAACTATCATAATGAGACCGAAATGGCAAGATAAATGACCAAGGTACTTTATACCGAGCCTGACAAATTTCAAGTAAAGGGAACTATATCCCTTCAACTATTATATTGTTCCATAGAAATTGCATGTGCTCGAAAATTACATGTGCCCCAGAATTTACATTGTGCCCAAGAATTTGCATTGTGCCCAAGAATTGCATTGTACCAACGAATTGCATGTATCCAAGAATTGCATTATGCCTGAGAAATGCATGTGCTCGAAAATTACATTATGTCCAAGAATTTGCATTGTGCCCGAGAATAGCATTATGTCTAAAAATTTTATGTGCCTAAGAGTTGCATTGTGCCCAAGAATCGCTTGTGCCCGAGAATTGCATCTGCCCAAGAATTTACATTGTGCCTGAGAATTACATTGTGCCAAAGAATTGCATTGATCCCAAAAATTTCATGTCCCGATAATGGCGTGAGCTCGAGAATTGCATTGTGCTCGAGAATTGCATTATGCTCGATAATTGAATATTCTTGAGAACTTCATTGTGTCCGAGAATTGCCTGTAACCGAAAATTGCATTGTGTACGACAACTGCATGTGCCCAAGTATTTCATTGTGCTCGAGAATTGCAGTGAGCCTGAGAATTGCATTGTGCCTGAGAATTATATTGTTCTCGAAGATTGCATGTACCCGAGAATTATATGTGCCTAAAGATTGCATTGTTCCAGAGAATCGCATTGTGCCCGAGAATTGCATTTTTTCTGAAAATTGCATGTGCCTGAGAATTGCATGTGCCAAAGAAATTGCATTGTGCCCCAAAACTGCATGTGCCTGAGAAGGAGCTACCGTTGAATCAAGATATGAAAGTCACATTTGAGCTCGAGGAATACACTGTAAGGAGTTTCTATCAACTCAAGCCACAAGTATCACTTAATGCCTGAATTACATCGAAACAAATACGTTTTTTTACTCATATTTTCTGTTCTGAAGGCATCATATCTGAAGGAAATACCATTCATGGCCTGAGGATTTCATTTATGCTTATGATGATCTAAAGGTGTCATAGTCTAAGGGTATCATCTTTCATGACCAAAAGACACCATTTTCATGATCTGGGGATTTAATTTATGTTTATCATAATCCAGAGGTGTCATAGTCTAAGGGCATCATCTTTCATGACCCACAGACACCATTTTCACAACTTGATGATTTAATTTCTGTTTATCATGATCTGAAG
Source organism: Solanum acaule (assembly GCA_036250505.1). Lineage (NCBI taxonomy): Eukaryota > Viridiplantae > Streptophyta > Magnoliopsida > Solanales > Solanaceae > Solanum > Solanum acaule. The sequence goes on along the minus strand of JAJOOR010002747.1, from coordinate 46,324 downwards.
GTGTCATAGTCTAAAGGCATCATTTTCATGGCCCACAGACAATATTTTCATGACCCGGGGATTCAATTTTGCGTTACATAGCCCTAGCCATCATAGCCTAAGACATCATCCTCATAGTCTTAAGGCAAATAGCATGGTTGATATGATAAATTACATTATGTTTATACTTATTATTAAATAGATCTACCCTAACCATTTATTTAGTCGTGTCACAAGCTACAGGTTTGCAGATTGTAGAGAAGATCTATGACCTTTTAGATATGACCATCGTACTGATATATATTACAATAAAAGCCTTCTCAATATTCCTCTACTCATATGATCTCGTCCTCTCATAATTTAAGTCATTTTAATGTCCTTAGACTATTCATTCTACTCCTGGCTCCACTCTTATCTACTGAAGTTGATGTCGCTTTTGTTCAAATATCGTACCATTATTTTAATTTTAGGAATATAGTTGTTCCTAAATCTAGAACTACACACGGCCTAATTCTCGTAATACCAGAGATATGTAGGTGACATATAACCAAAAGCTAGCTCATACCTTGTCACAACCCATACCATCATGATTGGCACCCACACTAACCCTCCGGTGGGAGAACCATTTATACTAACTAGCTAACCAACTTAATCAAAATACTAAAGCATTTAAAGATACGGAAACAGGTTTAAATTCTAAGGAAAAGATAGGGAGTTCCCATAAACTCCAACAAAAGTCTAACAACCAAACTAACATTGCGGAAATAACACCTAGAACCTGAAAGTCAATGTACCAAAATTCTAACAATGAACCAAAAGTCTAAAGGAAAATGGGTGCAACCCAACTAAACATAATAATATATAATTAACTATTCTAAGTCCGAATAAGATGGACTAAACAGAATGAGAACTCATGGCATCCTGGAAGAACTAGTTGACCCTTGAATTCAAACGATCATTGATCTTCTAAGCGAGGTCTGTCAATAGTCGCCTGAAGATGCCCTGTACTCAACAATAAAAGAGCAAGTGCAGTATCACTACACAACCACAATGTACTGGTAGGATCACACGGGTATCCCACTAAGTGCAACATACATAAGCCAATACAACATAATAATAACATGCATACACCGAACATATACAATATCATCACCATTTACAAACAATGTACAATTTCATATTTCTCAAGATACACATTTATGTCAAGTCATTGGTTCTCTCATAGAACCCAAACCCAAACTGTTAGCAAACCCGAACGTGGTACCCGATCCAATGTTTATGCCGGAACGTGGCAACCGATCCCATATTTATGTCGTAACGTTGTAATTGATCCAAGTTAGTGTGTCAGAATGCAACACTCGATCCATTCAACAAGCCACAATCACATTCACAGTTATATTCTCAAATTATACAATCAAGTCATGATTCATGGCATTCATCATTTATCTATCTCATTTACAACTAATGTGATCAATAATGCAACATCCGCATACATACACGTATTATAATGAAACAAGAACAGACATATATCACACAATCATGAAATCACAACCATCACCTACCTCTAAACAAGCTTGAATCCCCTAAGAAACTTGATTCTTCCCTTTCTGGATTCCTTCCGCTTGTTCTTAGTCTACAAACAATTAATATAACACAGGAATCATAAACAATAACTAATTACCCGAATTAGCAATAATTCTATCAACCCTAGATCAAACCCATGATCCCAATATCCAAATTAGGGCTTTTCCCACCATAATTTCCATATCAAAACCCTGTCCCATCGATAATTACCCACGAAACTAAGTTCTACGGATAGAAAATAGATTCAGGGAGTGAAAATCATACCTTTAGCTTCAAGAAAGGTGGAAAACTGTCAAGAAAACACCTGGGTTCGTTCCTTAGATCTCAACTTCAAAAATTGCAGAATAAAACTTTTTTGGGGTTTATTTTCGATTTTAAGTCGCATCTGTCCTGCTATGGCGACCCAAGTCCCATCGTAAAGGCCCCGCCCTGGCGGGAAAATCCCATCTTAGTGGCTTGCACCAAACTAGTGAGCAAATTTAATAATTCCAAGACCGCCATTTCACAACACACCTTCAACCAATGACACTCAGAAACTACCCGTTCACGCTAATATCAATTTCGGGAGTTCTACTCACCCGAATTCAATTTTGTAAAGTCGTACGGGTTCCTTAACGTCTTAGCTATCTGCTCATGTAATAATTACATCACCCAATTTTTATCAGATTTCCCTAGACTTAAATGACTCCAGTTTCGTCCAAATCTGGACTAGGTTGGGAAATGCCAAGTTACTACCAAAATGTTTTCCGGCCCAAAATTTTTCCCTGTTGATTTTTCTATAACGACCGGAACCAGTCGTTACAATAAATACCAATTTACTCATCACTCATCCACGAGTGACAAACTTAGGAAAAATAGGCTAAAGAAGGAATGGAGTAGTACCTGAATCGTTGAATAATTGGGGATAATTGTCTTGCATGTCCTTCTAGGTTTCCCAAGTAGCTTCCTCAACTTGACGATGCCTCCATTGAACTTTCACAGATTAAATCTCTTTGGTCCTCAGCTTACGCACATCATGATCAAGAATTGCAATCAGTTCTTCCTCATACTGAAGGTCTTTGTCTAATACAACTAAGTCCCACTTAATAATGTAATTCCCGTCACCATGATATCTCTTCCACGTGGATACATGAAACACCGGATGAACTCCAGATAAATTAGGAGGTAAAGCCAATCTATAAGTCACTGGCCCTACACATTCAAGAACCTCAAAGGGACCAATGTATCGTGGACTTAGCTTTCCCTTCTTGCCAAACCTCATCACCCCATTCATTTGTGATACCTTAAGAAGAACATTCTTACCAGTCTGAAATGCCATGTCTTTTACCTTATGGTCTGCATACTTCTTCTGTCTACTCTAGGCTGCTAAGAGTTTAGTTTGAATACTCATCACCTTCTCTTGAGCATCCTTTACTAAATCAACCCCCAAAGGTTGGTTTCACATCTCCAGCCTCAAACCATCCTATGGGTGATCTATATCCCCTCCCAGAAAGTGCCTCAAACGGTGTCATATCAATGCTAGAGTGGTAACTATTATTATAAGAGAACTCACACAAAGGTAAGAACTTATCCCAATGCCCTCCAAAATCAATCACACATGCCCTCAACATGTCTTCTAACACTTGAATAGTCCTCTCTCATTGCCCGTCCATCTGTGGATGGAAAGCAGTACTAAAAGTGAGTTGTGTGCCTAATTCATCATGTAATTTCCTCCAAAACTTGGAGGTAAATTGTGTACCACGGTCTGAGATGATAGAAAGGGGCACCCCATGCAACCTCACTATCTCTTTCACATACACCTTAGCCAATTGTTCAGCATTATAATATATTCTTACCCGAATAAAATAGGCTGACTTAGTCAATCTGTCAACCACTACCCAAATAGAATCAAACTTCCCCAAAGTCTTGGGAAGACCAACCACGAAATCCATGGCTATCATTTCCCACTTCCATTCCGGAATTGACATTCTTTGAAGCAAACCTGCAGGCCTTTGGTGTTCATACTTTACTTGTTGGCAATTTTGACACTTAGCCACAAACTCCGCTATATCCTTCTTCATGCCCGGCCACCAATAAATTCACTTCAAAACTCGGTACATCTTGGTCACACCCGAATGAATGGAATATCGCAAACCATGGGATTCTGTCAACAATTTCTGAATCAAGTCATCAACTCGAGGAACAAAAATCCTTCCTTTAAAACTGAGCACACCTTCCACATCAAGAGTGGTCTCTTGTGCCATACCAATCCCAATTTTCTTCTTAAGTTCATTCAAACTTTCATCCTCAAATTGTTTGGCCTTGATCTCCTCAATCAACATGGCCCTAACTTCAATGCTAGCTAACACCCCACCTATCTCTAAGATGCCCAACTGCACGAACTTAGACTCCAAGGTCTGAATTTCCTTAGCCAAAGGTCCCTTGGTTACACTCAAGCTAGCTAACCTACCCATACTCACCGCTTTTTAACTCAAAGCGTCTGCCATTACATTATCCTTACCCAGATGGTATTGAATGGTGACATCATAATCCTTAAGTAACTCCATCCACCTTCATTGTCTCATATTCAGATCATTTTGAGTGAATACATGCTGCAAACTACAATGATCAGTAAACACTTCACACTTGACACCATAGAGGTAATGCCGCCAGATCTTAAGAGCAAACATTACCACTGCCAACTCCATATCATGTGTTGGATAATTCCTTTCATACACCTTCAACTGTAGGGATGCATAAGCTATAACATTCTTATCCTGCATTTACATAGCACGCAAACCAGAATGTGAAGCATCACAATAAATTATAAAATCCTTACCTTTTATCGGTAGTGCTAGAAAAGGTTTTGTGGTCAAGAGAATCTTGAGTTTTTGAAAGCTATGCTCACATTTTTCAGTCCATTCAAAGGGTACCTCATTTTTGGTCAAATTTGTCATTTTACTGGCGATAGAAGCAAAGTTCTTCACAAATCGACGATAGTAGCTAGCGAGCCCCACAAAACTCCTAACTTCCGTCACAGAGCTAGGCCGAACCCAATTCCTAACCACCTCAATCTTTTGGGGATTTACCACTACCCCTTCTTTTGAAATTACATGTCCCAAAATGCAACTGAAGTCAACCAAAATTCACACTTAGAAATAGCATACAACCTTTGTTTCCCAAGAACACCCAGAACAATACGAAGATGGTCGGCATGCTCTTCCTCACTTTTCGAATAGACCAAAATGTCATCAATAAAGACTATAACAAATGAATCGAGAAAGGGTTTGAACACACCATTCATTAAACTCATAAAAGCTTCAGGAGCATTAGTCAACCTAAATGACATAACTAGAAACTCGTAGTGCCCTTAGCGGATTCTAAACGCCATCTTGGGCACATTCTCAGGCCTAATCCTCAACTGATGGTAACCAAACCTTAGATCACTTTTGGAGAAAACTGATGCACCTTGCAATTGGTTAAAAATATCATCTATTTAAGGCAATGGATACTTATTCCGAATGGTGACCCTATTTAATTGTCGATAATCTATACACATCCTCATACTACTATCCTTCTTCTTAACAAACAAAACTGGAGCACCCCACGGGGAAGCACTGGGATGACTAAATTCTTTATCAAGAAGCTCTTGGATTTAAGCCTTAAGCTCTTTTAATTCCGTCAGAGCCATGCGATATAGAGGGATGGAAATGGGACGAGTACTATGTTCTAAATCAATGCAGAAATCTATATCTCTATCAGAAGGCATAACAGGCAAATCCGTAGGAAACACTTCTCTAAATTCTGACACCACAGGAATAGACTCAATAGATGGAGACTCCACCTCAACATCCCGAATATCAGCCAAATAAGCCAAACAATCCTGCCCTACTAGTTTCTGCCCAAATGGAGGATACGATCTTAGTTTGCTTAGGCTTGTACACCCCTTCCCACTCTAACTTTTCCCTTCCGAGAATTTCTTGAGTTACAGATTTAGTATTACAATTAAGCACGGCATAATAGGGGGACAACTGAGTCATGCCTAAGATTATATCAAAGTCAATCATATCCAAAATCAGCAAATCAGCCCAAGTGTGGAAACCCATAAACAAAATATGACAAACACGATAGACATAGGTGACTATGAGAGACATCCCAACTGGGGTAGAAACATGGATGGGGGCATAAGTATATCACAAATAATAGTAAATGCTGAGGCAAATCTCACGGACATATAAGAATAAGTAGAACCCAGATCAAATAACACATTAGCCATCCGGTCAGAGACAAGAATAGTACATGTGATCATTGCGTCAAACGCCTCTACCTCATTCTTGCCTTGAAAGGCGTAACACTGAGCCCTATCCTCATGACGGGCGGCTTCCCTTCCTAGTTGTACCGTACCTCTTTCTACGTGGCCTCGCTGATTTCCTCCTCGCCTACCTTGTGGATGCCCTCGACCATTATTACCATTTCCCGCGGGTACCACTGCTCTAGTCTGTTATTGCGTGAAATCCATCACATGTGGGTGGAGATAATCTCTCCTTATATGCTCAGGTTCTCCACAGTTATAGCAAGTACAATCAAAGAATGGCCTGCTACTCGCCAAAGGTGCGACTCCCTGGCTATCCTGAATCAAATTATGAGGTGGAGTTCCTGAGTAATTACCTGTAGAGGCAGGCATAGCAGACTGAATTGTTCTGGCTGCAAGTGTTAGCCTTCCTAAACCTCTGGAGTAAGATCCCTGGAAGTTGCCTAAATTTTTGGCTTCCTCGCCCAATGCCTTGGCCTGACCATCTCGCCTCACCCCCTCTACTTTCTTCACAAAGTCTATTACCTCATTGAAGCTTTTCCCTGCAGAGGTCATATGAACAAATAATACTTTCAACTTAGAATTTAGTCCCTTAATAAATAAACGGATCATGTCTTCCTCAGTAGTCACCAGTTGAGTAGCATATCTAGACAAGACATGGAACTTAGTCTCATAAGCAACCACAGACATACCACCTTGTTCTAAAGCCATGAACTCATCCTACTTGCGATCCCTCAAAGTCCGAGGCACATACTTCTCTAAAAACAGGGAATGCAACTAGGTCCAAGTGAGTGGGGGTAAAACTGAAGATCTGCATTCCACATAAGCTCTCCACCTCTGCTTGGCCTCACCTTGAAGCTGAAAAGTCACAAACTCAACCCCATGCTGATGGACAATTCCCAACTTATGAAGCCTCTCATAGCAATCTATGATAAACTCATATGCATCCTCACTATCAGACCCATGGAACACAAGCGGTTTCAACTTGAAGAACTTAGTCAATATATCATGCTTATTACCAATCATAACAGGACCCAACAAAGGACGGAAGAAAGCATCATTACCTCTAGTTCCACCCACCTTAGGGACAGTGATAGCAATAGGGGGATTGGTGGGAGCTTGAGTTGCTTGAACAGAGGAAGCACTCCAGGACCAACACCAATCCTTTAAAGAATGTCATGATCTGTTAGCTCAACTGGGTCTAAAGAAGGAATACATGTAGTCTCAGCCTGCACTTCTTCCTCTTGTCCAACACTCTCTTCATTCTAAACCTCGATATTCTCCTCTACCTCTTGATGATATGCAAGAGGGACCTCATTCCTGGGAGCATTTTCAACCGATGCTCCATCCTTAGTAGGAGCCACCCGTCCTTAGCCTTTACCCCTACCTCGACCGCGACCTCTCGGTGCAGATTCCACAGCTGAAGCATTGACAGGAGCTACGGGGAACCTAGTGTTAACCATCTGTGGACAAAAGAGTGAACGAGTTTACAAAATTCGAATCGGTAGATACCAAATGGAATCAAGTTACAGCACGAAAAGAGACAAAAGAAGACAGAGAGATTTCCTAAAGTCCTATAGCCTCTCAAAGAAAAGTACAGACGTCTCCGTACTGTTCCACAAGACTCTGCTGGACTCTTTTTGGTACATCGATATCAAAGAACCTAGGGCTCTGATACCAACTTTGTCACGACCCAGGCTATCGTAATTGACACCCACACTAACCCTCCAGTGAGAGAACCATTTATACTAATTAGCTAACCAACTTAATCAAAATACTAAAGCATTTAAAGATACGGAAGCAAGTTTAAATGCTAAGGAAAAGATAGGGAGTACCCATAAACTCCAACAAAAGTCTAACAACCACACTAACATTGTGGAATAACGCCTAGAACGTGAAAGTCAATGTACCAAATCTCTAACAATGAACCAAAAGTCTAAAGGAAAATGGTGCAACCCAACTAAACATAAGAATATCGAATTAACTAGTCTATGTCTCGAATAAAATGAAATAAATAGAAAGAGAACTCATGGCAGCCTGGAAGAATTGACTCACTCTTGAATTCAAACGATCACTGATCTTCTAAGCGAGGTATGTCAATAGTCGCCTGAAGATGTCATATGCTTAACAAACAAAGAGCAAGTGCAGTATCAGTACACAACCACAGTGTACTGGTAGGATCACGCGGCTATCCCACTAAGTGCAACATACATAAGCCAATACAACATAATAATAACATGCATACACCGAACATACATAATATCATCACCATTTACGAACAACGCACAATTTCACATTTCTCAAGATACACAATTATTTCCATGGCAACCGATCCCATATTCATGTCGAAAAGTGGCAACCGATCCAAGTTAGTGTGTCGGAACACAACACCCAATCCATTCAACAAGCCACAATCACATTCACAAGTATATTCTCAAATCATACAATCAAGTCATGATTCATGGCATTCATCATTCATCTATCTCATTTACAACTAGTGTGATCAATAATGCAACATTCTCATACATACACGTATTAAATGAAGCAAGAACAAACATATATCACACAATCATGAAATCATAACCATCACCTACCTCGAAACAAGCTTGAATCCCTTAAGAAACTTAATTCTTCCCTTTCCGAATTACTTTCACATGTTCTTGGTCTACAAATAACTAATATAACACGAGAATCAATAAACAATAACTAATTACCCGAATTATCAACAATTCTATGAATCCTAGATCAAAACCATGATCCAATATCTAAATTAGGGCTTTTTCTACCATAATTTCCCGATCAAAACCCTACCCCATCGATAATTACCTACGAAACTAAGTTCTACAGATTGAAAAATGGATTCGAGGAGTGAAAATAATACCTTTAGCCTCAAGAATTGTGGAAAAATGTCAAGAAAACACCTAGGCTCATTCCTTAGCTCTCAAGTTTGAAAATTGCAGAATAAAACATTTTTGGGGTTTATTTCCGACTTTAAGTCACATCTGTCTCGCTATGGCGGCCCAAGTCCCGCCACTGTAGCCCCGCCCTGGCAAGAAAATCCCACCTTAGCAGCTTGCACAGAACCAGTGAGCAAATTTAACAGTTCCAAGACCCCCATTTCACAACACACCTTAAACCAATGACACTCAGAAACTAACCGTTCACGCTAAGATCAATTTCAGGAGTTCTACTCGCCCGAATTCAATTTCGTAAAGTCGTATGGGTTCATTAACGTCTTAGTTATCTACTCAAGTAATAGAAATCATAATTACATCACCCAATTGTTACCAGATTTTCCTAGACTTTAATGACTCCAATTTCGTCCAAATCTGGACTAGGTTGGGAAATTCCAAGTTACTACCAAAAAGTTTTTCAGCCCAAAAATTTTCCCCATTGGCTTTTCAATAACGACGGGAACCGGTCGTTACATACCTTTTTCCAACTCCATATCATTTCAATTGATCTCACTAACATCTTTTCGTTAGTTGAACAAAATTAGATACTTAGTCAATGTTGGTTGCCCGACAATTCATCCTACATTCTCAAGCAACCAAGGGGTAGTTGTTGACACCCAATTTTGACTGACCTATAGCCATTGCAAAACCTTTCTCTTACCTTTACGGGTTCAAAATTATAAGTAATTTTATGTAAATATTTATATTTTAATATTCATCATTTGCAAAATTTTGTAACTATTTTTTGTTATCAAATTATTATTTTTATTTAATATATTTATCGATTGTCAAATTCTGGAACAAATATTTTACTTATCAGTTTAAGGTGTTAAATATTTAGGTGTGTTTTTTTTATATTATACATTTAATCTTCCTTAAATAATTTAAATTGTAGCCCCTTATATTCAATTTATTTATCTTATAGCCCTTCTTCCTATCCAATTCCATTTCAATTCCAGCCTTGCATATTCAATTTCATGTCAATTTTAGCCACTTGTTCATTTCAATTTTAGCCTATTTTATTTCAATTTTAGAGTATCATATTTCATTTAATCTGAGTCATCAATCTTAATCAATCTTACACCACATATCAATCCTAGCTGCTAATCTACCTAATATAACGGTTATAATCAAACATCCAACACCTTCCAATTTTAATACACCAAAAACCCTAATCAAAAAATCATTTTTCTCCCTCCCCCCCATATATCAGCTGCCTCTCTCAATTTCGTCTGTCACCGGCAAAAATCACCTCCAAGCCATCATTCCTCCTTATTTCCCTAATGGCCGACGAGACCCCGGTCGACCCCCTATTCTCTTGTTCTCTTTTTGGTTCCGGTGAGGCCACCATGATAGTCACCTCTCTGCTATCTAATTTTCATCGTGAAACCACTGCACCCCAACACTATACTCTCTTCTCTCCCGTGCTCCAACGAAAATTGGCGGACCAATTCATCAGTCACTGGTGAAGGCAGGGACCACCACGATAATCACCACCTCCCCCTCCATTATTTCCCCTATCTGTTCTTCAGTGAGCCACTGCGACAAGCAGCCACTCAACCTGCTTCATTACAGCAAGACAATCGTGAACTCTGACGCCTCCAGTCGACCCCTCGCTTTTCTTCTCTCCTTTGTGCGGGTGATAGTAGTCAACAACCACGAGAACGAAGACAACAACAGCAAGGAGGCAGTAACCTTGGCAAACCACCATTGAAACCTTTATTTCTCTGCTGCTCCGGTATCTCTGGCAAGGACTTCACGCCGTTGAATTTGTCCTTTCTCCTCTCTTCTTAGGTAGGCATGCTCCAACAAAGTAGTGACTCCGGTCAACAATGGAGTAGTAACGGCGAGGGTGAGTAGCACTCAGACAAGGCGTGGTCAGCACAAGTCTTGGAGGATTTGGGTTCATTTAAGATGGTTCTTAACAGATTCGGGTTAGTCCTTTTATTACTTTTACGAAATCTTATCGCATGCCTGCTCTATGTGAATAGTCAATAATCGCTCAAAATGTTGTTTCTAGTACGAACTACTACCTGTGATTTTCTGATCATGCTAGACTTGTTCCTTTATTCCTTGTTAAGATGTTGTTGTAATTATTTATTATTGTAACCCTGTAACTCAATGGTGTATGAGCTTAATTATGGGTTAATTTGATTCGATTGATTGACTTATTTTTTGGTGATATTGATCCAAATCATGTATTGAATTGTTTTTTCATATTAATTAGCAGTTTATTTTATATATATGGTGGTATACTGGTTTGATTTTGCAGAGAATTAAAGGTAATTCTTTCTCCCCACAGATTGATCGTGTTACTTCGTTTAGCATTTATGTCCATTAGTTGCATTGTTATGCTACTTTATTTGCTTTTCTGAAGTTCTATAATTTATGGAGTTATGGTAACTTTATGTCCTTCCTTTTATAATTCAAATATTGATTATTAGGTTTAACTTTAGTAATTTTTAGTCTAACCTCATACATGTTTACTTACTAATTTAGTTGCTTTATTTATTATTTATTTATTATTGTTGCTTTACTCATTTAATTATGGTAATAATTGATTCTCCTTCCTTCTGCTCTTGAACTTATTCACTATTTAAAGTGACCCGTCCTCATTCTTAACGGCGGGAACGATAGCAAATACTTATATATACATAAAAAAAACTATAAGTGGTTCTTAGATTGAAAGGTATTTCTTTGATTTCGGTGGCTTACTTCAAGTTAGTTTGCATCATATGTTATTTAACATCACAGTACTTTAAATATAATGTATAAAGGAAGCATCCTGATCACTTATCGTTCTGTTTCTCCCTCTATGAGGTGATATTTGTTGTTTTCATTATTTGTTTGCCTCTAAATTAGTTTTCTGTATTCTGCCCATATATTTACCCATAAAAAAAATCTTGTTCTTGTATATACACTGTGGTTTACCTTTTCTGTGTCATTTAGAGCGTTTCTGTAGCGACCCCAAGTCATTTATGACTTGCTGGGACTGATAGTTCGATAACCTGGTCGTTTATTTGGTTATTGCGCGTGTTTTAGTGTTTTTGGAGATTATGAACCTTGAACGATCCTTTTCGATCAAAAGTTCAAGAAGATGACATCGGAATCCAATTTTGACGATTCCATCAGCTTCAAAAGGGTCACTAGTCTAGTAACATGGTCGTCATGGCTATCGAGGTTTTCACTGTGAGTCGGTGCGATTAGGCGTTTTAACTTTAACTTTAAGCCTAAGTTTGACTTTAGCCAACATTTTGAGTTAACGCGCTCGGATGAGAATTTCGGTAGCGCGGTTAGCTCCTGAATATCGAGTTTGGTCTAGATTGACCCTCGTTCTTGTCCAGAGGTTTCTGATATTTTTCGAGCCCTTTTGTGGGTTTTGAAAAAATGGTTGTTGGGTGTCACTACTAGAAATATGGCCTACGACAACAATGATTTTGCAACGGTTTAGTTACTATTTCTATAAATAGGAAGTTGCAACAGTTTTAACCGTTGTCGCAGATCCTTACACCTACTATAACACTAGTTAAAATGAACTGTTGCATTAGTGCATAATCGTAGCTAAAAAGGTACTTTTTGCAACGATTATAGAAATCGTTGCAATAGGAAATTCTATAGGAACGGTTCTTATTAAAAAAAGATCTATCGGTACGGTTTTGGCCCAAATATATTTTCCCTCCACTGATTTTACAATCCCGTGATTTTTATTTTATTTTATTTTAAAAGTAATTCTGAATTCTCAAATTGAGGACTTTTCTAGAACTAGTGAGTTGCATCAAATCCTTAACCCACATCTTATTACCCTTTACAATTTTAAGTGTACAATCTCTTGAGTTTCAAAACTGAGAGTGTGGGTTGTTTCTAGCAAAAGAACGACTATCACCACCAGGATGAGTGGATCATCTCCGATGAGAGCCTCATCTTCGACAACTTCAACAATTGATTTGTGGGGTTTTTCTACAGTTTCGACAAGTGGTTCATCTCGGACAAGTCGTTCATCTCCAACATCTTCACAAAAAGGTATGATTTTCATGACTTCCTGTGAAAGCCTGTTCAAAAAGTCTTTGTTCTCTAAAATTGGAAATTCCATTGAAGGGTTTTTGTAATACACAAGTAAATTTCTATGAAATAGATGTTGTTTATTCTATTTTACCTATTCAGTTTAATCTATTTGTGTTTTAAAGTTTATATCTCAAGCTTGGTGAAGGTTATTGAGTAAACTATGTTGTTTTTATTTTTCTGAGAGGCTGGATCTGCACATTTTTTCAATTCTGGAAATTTCAGTTTTTAAGCTTATTTTTTAAAAGCCTCAATTTACCAGAGGTATTAGATGTAATAATGTAGGTTGAGGGTATATAGGTTAGCCAGCTGACCACCTTGCTAGGTATCTGCTTAAACATTTAAGTTATGAACCTATTTTAATCTAGAGGCAAGTAGTGTCTAGATACTCTTTGATGTATATGTGTAGTATATATAGGTTATGGACCTATCTTACTAAGTATTTTGTTATTAGGTTCTAGTAAAGGCTTCATAGACTAGTGAGGGCATTTAAGTCATATATGTCTCTCACTATTTAGTTATCAGTAGGTTATGTCATACATATGATTCAGGCTTATATTAGTTGTTGTTTGTGTATCTACAATTATGTATTGGAACAAGCTAATTGGATCTTTCACATGTTTTTCTTATAGAGTTGGGTCATATGGTTTAGTATATATGTATATAGCTCATCTATACATACTAAGCATGGTCTTCTTCACCCAGGTTAGGATGTGACATGATGGACGAATGAAACTATAATCATAGACGACAGCTTTACAATTTCTATGAAGCATCTAATGGATTCTTTAAAAGTCTAGCTATATATATAAGTACATCTGATAATACTAGACACCTATTATCTTCAGGTGAAAATATACAGATCACTGATATTTTGCTTAGTACGCAACAAGAGCCTACTACAAAAGTTTGTTAACTTGTATACTTGAACTTGCATTCATGAAAATGAAGCATTCCAAACCATTGGAAATCAGTACATAACTAAATAATCAATATGTGTCGGTATGTCAAGAAGCCAGAATAACAAGTTGACACATGAGGATGTTTAATGAATTAGATAATAAGATGAGCAACTATAATCAACCAAGCGTCAATATTTCTTGTCTGAAACTCTATCTTACAGTTATCCTTATGTTCAATGTCTTTCAATTATTTCTTAACATGTGAAAAAGTGGTATATTTACATGTGAGATTTGCTATGTTTTTGTCTGAAACTCTATCTTGTGGTTATTCTTATTTCCGTGTCTTTGAATTATTTCTTAACATGTGAAAAGGTGGTAGATTTACATGTGAGATATGCTATATCTTTAATTTGTTTTTATTTTTATCAATTATTTTTCAATGAACTATATATTTCTTGATATGTTGTGGCTTACTGTTGTGCTTTGTGGTGAGAAGTTCACAACATTTATAATTCTCTTACTGTTGTGGCGTCCTAACTTTATCTCATAATTGACTTATTGATGTATGTTGATGCTTGTTACTGTTGCAGGTCCACTGTAGTCAGGTATTTTAAAAGTTGTTGGTAGAAGTAAATCTCTTACTTTCTGTGTAGGTAAACTCTTACTCCGCAAGTTCTGTTCTTTGAAATGAATGTTTTGTATGAATTTTTTCTACTTTATACATCTCAGTAAGCTCGATCAGTCTACATTTCCGCTTATCTCTTGAAAGTAGTTTGAGAATTTTAGAATTGGAAAACCTTGTTGACAATTCTATAAACTCAAGCTCTTGACAGATTATGTTGATGGCCTTATCAACTTTCCACAACTACAACACAAATGTGCCTATCTCATATTCGATCATTGGAATAACCCATTAATTTCATTCTGGAGATTAAATTTATTTATTACATTTTGCGTGAAATGGTGAATTTTGCACATTACAAAACTACTAAATCAGAATTGTGTTGATGGCCTTATCAACTTTCCACACTTTTGTAGCCTCATTCTTAACTTGATTGTATGCTTCCCGGGAGTAGACACCTCATTTGTGTGTGTGAATATGTTGCAAGGATCAACTTAATTTTTGAAGTGATGGACTTAGCTTAAAATTGGGCCTGATATTTATTCTGGGGAATAAGTTAGGCATATTTGGGAGCTTCTAAGAGATCATATTTAGCTTTTGAAAACAATAATGAGATAGTGAATTATTCAAGTGTTGATTTTTGAAAACTACTCTTTTTATTGGCGTGAAAGATATCTACATCATTAATGATATTTTTGTGCCCCTTGATACACCGTATGATGTCCCATTAATGTATGTATGTATTTGTGCATCTGCCTCATGTGTTTTTAGATTGTCTACTAGCTAATAGTAGGCCAAAGCTCCAGTCAATCTGTCCTAAAAGAGAAATTCAAGGAGCTTTGAGAATTTAAAAAGATTGTGTTCAGATTTAGTCATTTATTTTTTTCTTCAGTATTTTTAACTTCTCCAATCTTATACTTTAACATATTTTGATAGTCATGAGTCAAGAAGGACCTTCAAGAAGAACCAAAGTTACCAAAAAAAAAGGACATATGCTAAACCGGGAACATTATCATCCTTGGTACAACAAAAACGATCATATTTGACAACACAAGAAACTTTTCAGGCAGTGCAGTCAGAGAAAAAGAACCTACTAAAGTTAATTGAGAAAGAACAGCAAATTGCAAAACAACAACGAGTTACACCTCAATTGAAACAAATGAACAATGTGAAGAGGAGCAACCAACTTTAGAGGAGCAGGTTCAAATGGATTCTACAAGCACTCTTCCAATAAACGAACAATTCAAAGAACAAGGTACATATAGCTTAGAAACTTATTAAACTCATTTATGACTTTTAATTACTTGTATTATGTATAGCTTCATACCCTTCCACTCAAAAATACGATAGGTACAACACAAATGCAAAGTGTACATGGGACAAATTATCGTAAGCTGATCCTACTTAACAACAACAATCAATTTGTTGGTCCAACCAAAGATGTTGTTGTAGAATTAAGTAGCTTCCTTGGCACATTGTAAAGGAATGTGACTCTTTGCCCTCTAGACATATTAGATTGGAGGTATATGGACACAAAAGATGATTTATGGACATATACACAAGTTTGAAGTTACTAATGTGAATTATATCACTAAAATTATTTTACATGTTTTACTAATGAAACCAAATTGTAGGAGAAATATGATATCAGATGATGCAAAAGAATGGGCGTTAAAAGTAATTGGATCTGCTTGGAGAAGACATAAATTTGATCTGAAGAAATTATGTTACAAACCATGTACTAGTCATGAAGTTCTATTGGCAAAACGATCTCCTTATGTTCCAGAATGTCAACTTAAGGAACTCCTCAAATATTGGGACTCCGATAAACATAAGGTAAATTTAATTTTGGAATCTCAAGTTCTACTGTGAAATCTTCTCTAGTGTGATTTTATCTCTCTTTTGTGTTGTGATATTGATTTACTTATTTGCAGAAAATGGCTGAAACCAATACTAAGAATCGGAAAAAGTTGAAGAATCCACATACTGTTGGAAAAATAAATTTTGCTTTAGTCTGCAATTATTTGGTGTGTTTCTGCTTCTTTATCAAATCTTAACTTGTTATTTTAAATAGATTTTTAATATCAATTTTTCATGTGAAAAGGAGAAGAAAGAGGAATCTTCTATATCACTTAAGGAGCTATTTGCAGTTACAAGAACAAGACACCCCGAACGTTTGTACAAGGACTCAAATGAAGACACTATTAGTAAAATTGTACGAAAAGTATCTACTTGCACTCTCTTTTTAGATCATTTATTTGATCGTAATTTTTGTTTATTGAATTTGTTTTGTAGGCTGAAATGGAGGAAATTGAAAAACAACAAAGTGTAGATGGTAGTGAGTCTGTTGATGCATTTTCTACGGTAATGGGTCCTGAACATCCAGGACATCTGCGATTATATGGAAGGGGGGTTACAAAGAGTTCTTTGAAAAGGAAAGCAAGCAATTCTGAAATAGTTTCAACTTCCACAAATGAAGCAGTACAACAAATGCAAGAAAGGATACAAAAAATGGAGGAACAAATGGAGGAGCAAAGGAGAACCATTCAACAAGATGTTACTGCAAATATAATTTCACAACTTCAACGTGCAGGATTAATTAATGCCGATGTTCTAGCAGCACTGTGTTTTCATTCACCTGGAGAAGCTAATTCTGGACCACGAGCTAATCGACTAATCTCTCGGACATCTACAAGTAGCAACAATCGAGGTTAGTGTCATTTTTTCTTGAGTGGCTTATTTCTTTGGAAGTATATGGTCACTTATTTTTGCTTTCTTCTTTTTTATAATTATAGTTTTCTTTATTAATGTGTTGACACAGACAATAAATGATATACTTTTAATCTAACTATCTGCCTTGAGAGGGAAAATCTGAAGCTCTCATGTAAGACATGTTCTGATTTGTTGTCATATAATCTATGTTAAGATCTTGACTACATAACACTATACCATTACCAACATTACATGGTATTTCTTCTCCACACATTTGTTTTCTTATTTTCTTTTCTCTTTCGGTCTCTTTTTCACTAAACCGTCACATGTCATTTTCTTCGTTTACTTGATGGAAGAAATCAACAAACAACCAAGGCAACATTCCTCATTCTGTCAAACCATATTTCTTTGCAGGAGTTGTAGATAAAAACTCCTACAAATTACATTAAACACCTATATACTTCTATAAATCATTTCCATAATTTCCGTGAATAACTGTGCCATGCTTGAAGATGCTTTTTTTGTACAATTATTAAGGCATTCCTAATTTTTGCTTGTGTTTTGTCGCTATCTCTCTACATAATTTGTGTTTCATTGTCTTCATGAAAACACAAGTAAGTTACTAGTTCTATCTTCGAGTAGTGTCTTAGTTTCTATAGATAGTTAGTGATTTTTAATGGTACTCTTTAATCATTTATTTAACAACTGGAGTTTGTGATTATATTACATCTCAATAATGTCTCCCCTTTCCTTGTGTTTGTTGTACTTTATCTCTTTAGTTTAGGTTATAAGTTTGTGGTGGCGTGGACCTCTTCACCTTGTTCATAAATTATATCTTTTTAATGGTCCCTAAAGTAGGAGCTTATTGATTTGGACATTGTCTTAAGAGTGAAGCTCCATTAACTATTCTATCTGTATATAATATTCATATGGGATGAGTTGTGAAAATGTCCATTAACTTTAACAATAATTGATGGGCAACTGGCAATGTGAAGATTGTGAAAATATTTGCGTGATGTCTTGGGATTAATTTAGTTTTGTCTTATCCATATGTTGGTTATAGTTCTTGGTGCTATATAGGTGACCACCCATAGAAATTTGGCCACACTATACAAGTAGTCTTCATTTCAGAGAGAGTTTTTAAATCTTCTTGCATATTCTTTGACGGAAAATTATGACTATATGGATATTCAAACTTCGATTCAACTTACCTCTTGGTGATTTATCTTTATAATTGTCGATACATAAATATCAGGCACAAGTTATAATTAATTGTAACTTCCTTCGGGAAATGCATGCAAGTAGTGGAGGTGAACAAAGGGATGAAAACAATGAAGGCACGCCTTAGGAGCGAGGATTATGTTGATATCTTTGACACTTAACAAGTGTTCTAGAAATCTTTTGTTTTTTGGACATTAAAACTTGTGTTTAACCTCATGAATGTTCAAGTTTTTTTCGTATATTTTGCTTTAATGAATATTATTACTTGTCCTGGGATCTTGGATTGTATTTCATTATGAATGCTTACTTCTCGTGTTTGATATATATATATATATATATATTGATTTTTGCGATTTTGTTTCTTATAATATCTGTTAAAATTGCTTGTATTGTTTGTTGTAGTAACCCTAGAATAATTGTGCTAGTAAATAATTGACAATAGTGAAGAAAACTATCACAATAGTCCTATTAAACCATTGCAATAGACTAGAGAAAACTTTTGCAATAAATATAAAAAAGTGTTACCTAAGACACTATATGAACAGTTCACTAATGTCCCTAAAAAGGTTAGATTTGTCGCAATACCTAAAAGAAAGAACCGTTGCAAGGATAAAATAAGTGTTGCTCAAACACAATAGAAACGATTGACAAATAGTCCCAATTGAGTTTGTAAATCGTTGCAAAGACTCTATAGGCTAAGTTCACAAAACGTCCCAATAGGGGATTCCAAACCATTGCCATAGCTTAAAGTAACAAACCGTTGCAATAAGAGAATAAGTGTCGCAAAGACTTTTTAGGAACGGTTTGTAACCGTTCCAAAAAAGCATAAAAAATGTTGCAATAGGTTAAAATAAGTACCGTCGCAATAGAAGTTCGTATTGCAATGGTTAGAGGCGCCGTTGCGAGAAACCGTAGCCATAGATCTATCACGACATGATCTGTTGGGAGGGGTGCTATAACCGTTGCAATATGTGTATGGCAACAGTATTCCTATCTACAGCAACAGAAACAGAATTGTTGCCATAAGCTATATTTCCAGTAGTGTGTGGGACCCACTTTTTGTCAAGATGACCTTGTATGGAAATTTTGACTCTGCCATTGAGTCCGGAATATCGATTTTTGTATGGTTGCATATTTGTTTTGCGTGCACGGAGTTTCGAACTAGTTCAGAGCACCCTGTCGGGGTTTTTTAGTTTTTGAAAAATAGGCTGAAATCTTGTGTATTTAGTGCAGAAAAATCAGAACCTTTTCCAAACTTAAAAACCTGATATCTCCCTCATCTCCTAATCGAATTAGGTGATTCGAAGTGCGAAAGCTTCATTTTTTCTGTGTCTTCACTTTGGATTGACTGGAAGTTGTCGGGTGTACGTCGTTTGAGGTAAATTTAGTGATAAACTTGACTACTGTAACCTTTTTCGAGTTCTTATTTTTGACTTTCTTGAATTGGTGATATCTTGCTCATTTTAGCTCAATTTTTAGTGATTCAAAGTCCCACGTATTGGGAATTATCGAGGCTACATTGTGGAGTGTTCAAGGAGTGTTGGGCACCATTCGATTCCTGTATATTCCGAGTTTAGACTATTGCATGTTTTCTTTTAAGTTGATTAAAGTGTGGTTGTCTTTCATATTGGGTTTTGCTGCGTTTTGACCCTCGAATTGTGTTCCATTTTGGAACACAAGTTCGGGGTACTATTTTGGGTGTCTTGGCGAAGTCAAATTCAGATAGTTCGGTGTGGGTCCCATGATTCCTATTTTGACTCCAAAATTGACCCGTCTCCGTTTGCTGTGATTTTGGTGTCTAAAAGACTGTACTAATGTTCTGATCCTATATTTTGTAGCTGGACAATGTTCAAAGATCGTTCGAGAAGTAAAACTCTGGAAAAGTGATATGGAGCGTGCGCGGTCGGCCTAAAGGTAGGTTGCGGCTTCCTTTCTACTCCCTCCGTCCCATTTTATGTGGCACCATTTCCTTTTTGGTCAGTCCCAAAAAGAATGTTTTCCTTATATGGTAAGTATTTAAAGGTACAATTCCTCTTTTACCCTTGTTTGTCCCACTTAATCTTAAAGATAGTACTCCAATACATTTATGAGGAGAGAGAAAAGTGAGTCTACTTTTTAATATGACTATTCTTTGAAGGGCAATTTGGTAAACATTTCAAAGTCTTCATTTATTTCTTAAACTCCGTGCCCAGTCAAATGTTGCCATATAAAATGGGACGGAGGGAGTATTAAATTGAGCTTAATTGTGTAAAAGCATGTTGATTGGAGTGAATTGGAGGTGGGTACCAGTTTCCTACTTTACTTTGATTAGATACCTTATGTTAGGATCGATTGGCCATATTTCGGGTGTAGTACCATGTTAACCGGTTCAGTAGAGTTGCATGTTTATGTGCTAAATGCTATTGTATGCTTTTATGTTATGTGTTGTATGTGTTATTCATCCTTAACTGTAAGCATGATGTCCTTAGTCTAGGTTAGGCTAGCATTGCCTTAGACTTAACCCGTGTGGGCTGGATAGCCTTTACTTTCTGCCGACGTCATTTGGATGACTTAGCCCCTTGTAGACTGGAGTAGCAGACTTGAGTCTGATAGTTTGAGCCTTAGATTAGGGGCTATCGCTTCTTGCTGCACTTCTGTATCTTCTCCCTCTAATTTTGTGGTTCTGACACGTTCTCGATGGTTCGTTGCATCACTAGAGGTGTGGGACTAAGATAGTATAGGCATGGAGTCTTTTCTATGATTTCTTAGAGTGGACGACGTTCCACGATGATTGTTGTTGGATTGGATCCTATTGGAGATACTATCACCTCCGGGGTCGTTCTTTCTAGCTGGGCAAGGAGCGTATCGCTGGCTGGGTAGACTCGGTGATTTCGGCGATTGCCACCGGGCCTCTCTTTCTAGCTGGGCTGGGAGTGTGCTGCTGGCTGGGTATCCCCGGGTCGCTCTTTCTAGCTGGGCTGGGAGTTGACTACATGGTAGGATGACTCGCGGTATCTACCTTACCTCCGGGTCCCTCTTTCTAGCTGGGCTGGGAGCTGACTGCATGGTAGGATGACTTGCGGTATCTACCTCACCTCCGGGTCCCTCTTTCTAGCTGGGCTGGGAGTGGACTGTCTGGTTGGGTTCCCCCTGAGGTCACTCTTTCTAGCTGGGTTGGGAGTGCACTATTGGCATGGTGGAGTCTGATGGATTATCTTGGTTACTTTGGTCTTGGAGCCCGATTTTCTTCTTTCTCAGTAGACTTAGCTATTTTGTGTACGTGTCGAGCTAATGGGGGTCCATTCAGGTTTTATTTAAACTTGCGCACGAGTGTACCTTCTTCGCTTATTAGGGTCCAGTTAGGTTTAGTTTAGTTGTACTTAGTTTATTTCTGGTATGCTCGTATGCTTTCTTTTGATATCCATTTTGACCTCTCTATCTCTAGATTCTATCCTTTCTTATTGCTTTTACCCCTTTTTGCTCAGTCGGCCTTTGATGACTACTGAGTACCTGTTGTTTTGGTAATCATGCTACACTTTGCATCTATTTCGTGATACAGGTCCCAGTACCAGTTACCAGCGGTGATTACTTCCAGCCTTCTTTTGCCGCTATGATTTGAAGACGAGGGTGCGCACTTGGCGTTTTTGGGTTTCTCATGTCTCCTTTTGTTTTTGCTAGTCTTGTTGCTTTGAGACACGCTTTGTCGTGGTCCACTTTTGGGACTTGTAATCTTTATTAGACAGCTCTGTACTCGTGACTTCCAGGTTCTAGGAGGGATTTCTGTATATATTTATTTTGGTTTGCTTTCGCCTTGTTGTCCTTGTTTAGATTATTATTTTCGCTAGTTTCTACCCTTACGCTCATTACTTGATGTTTCGGGTTCGGGTTGGCTTACCTATTGATTAACGTTTCAAGGACACTTCATCCAATTCTAAGTGTCAACGATTGCTAGTTAGTATAAAACCCAACTAAATGAGTTGGGGTCGAATCTCACAGGGAGCGGAACGTGTTTGAGATTCAATAGCAAAGTGTGAACATGGTCAAATGAGCCATAGGACTAGACATTATCGAGTAAAAACATAATTCAAATCAAGGGATGACACGAATGTCAAATAAGGGGGTTTTGGTTTTAATTATCAACTACAACATTGGCAAACATATGAAATAACAATAATGAGACGGGTTCTTGGAATGTGATTCGATTATAGGTTATTATAGACAAATGGGTAATTGCAACTTTTAGGAAATAGTTGTATATTAGTGAGTAAGCTAGACTACAGAGGAGGTAAACTTTCTCTCGAACAATTTACCCCGAATCAAGTCCATTTCTCTCGAACATCAACAAGCAAGCAAAATAAGAACAACTCACACCTTAGTCCATTCACTCTCTCGAGCTGAATGTGTGGAACTGGGTTTAGGATTCACTCTCTCGAGCTGAATCCATCTCAACTCAATACCTATTGGCCATCAATCAATAAGCTTAGTTTTAAAACCTCTCTCTCGAGCAAACCAAAAACACAAGGGTAGAACTGCATTTGCAACTACAATTCTTAAATTAAACCACAATTATTGATTGAACTTACTTCTAAACAACATTTAAACTAACAATTAGCAATACCCATAAACTAAATCAGTCCATAATCACATAATCACACCCCAAGAATTGGAGTTTTAGCTAGACATCATAAAAAGATAAAAATCGTTACCAAATTGAGTTTCCATCAACTGGGTAAGATTGATTTTGTTCTTATAATGGTCCAATTTGAAGAATCTCAAAGACCCACTTCCAATTTCTCAAAAGTGAAAAACTTCAATTCTTCAAAGCTAAGGAAAAACTAGAGAAAACTTGTCTCAATACTCAGAATAATAATTACAGATACTCTTCAGAATGAATAATCCTAAATTCATCCTCCCATAATAATTGTTCAAAACTGTATTTATAGTCGCCAAAAATATGTTGCGAAGGACCACTCAGCGCAGTAAGTCAGGCCCACCGATCCACTCGGTGATCTTCCCTTTAGTCACTTCCATCGCCCTTCTGCCTTGGCCTTCAGCATCCTCAAGGTCTGTAACTTTGGGCGATCCAACACTGCATCACGGAACCACTCGGCAATTCACGACTACTCCTTTCTCTCGCCAACTTGGTTCTTTCCTTTAGGGTTTGGCACACTGGAACTTTAGGCGGTCAAGCAACAATTCAGTGACTCGCCAAATGGACTTGGCGATCACCAGACTTGCTTTTGTTCATTCTTTCAGCTCGCTTTATTCCTTTTTGCAAATTAGTGTCCTTGCTTTGTTCCTCAATCCATATACCTGAAAATCAAGAAGTTTACATTAGTTATTGGCACAAAATAAGCATTTGAGGACACTAAATCATTGTAAATAAAGCCCTATTTTAGTCCAAATCATGGACCCATCAACACCCCCAACTTAACCTTTTGCTTGTCTTTAAGTACAACTCAAGTTCAGCAGTTCAAAATGTATGTCTCAAACAGTGCTACACAAGACTCAATTATGAATGCACACAACAAGACCTAACTTACTTATGCAATGATCAATTGTGCACTCAAAGATTCAAGTTGTGACTCACCATTACCAAAGATTCTCACGTTTACAATACTTCCTTAAAATGCAATCTCAATCTCAACAAAGATACTCAAATGCCCTCACACAAAGAATGATTCCATCTTCACACAAAATGGTTCAACACTTTATAGTTTCAGAATCACATGCAACCCTCACACTCACAAAGATAAACACATGCATAACTTCACCCATAGGTTTGCCCTTATTTTCCAATCAACACTCGCTTCAGCTCACTCAAGATCAAAAAGGTCTTTTCAAGGCTTGTAGCGGAGCTGAGTG
Source organism: Solanum acaule (assembly GCA_036250505.1). Lineage (NCBI taxonomy): Eukaryota > Viridiplantae > Streptophyta > Magnoliopsida > Solanales > Solanaceae > Solanum > Solanum acaule. Next base: position 22,156 of record JAJOOR010002747.1, on the reverse strand, counting down.
TAAAGGTATGGTCATTTAGGCTCAGTGGCTGCTATCCTCATGAAATGTGGTATGAAAATCATTTTCTTTCCTTTTCTTCAACATTCTCACTCATGCTCAAAATTCACCCCGTTATTCTCTTTTCATGGAATACCGGACACCCCATTTCTTTTGCACTTGCACAACTTTATTTCTCAACTTTTTCGTTCTTTTTCCTTTTCTTTCTTCTTTTCTTTTTCTTGTTCTTTTTGTATGGAGGGGTTCCATCTTTTTCACAACTATGGATCAAAGGGGGACTTCTTTGCACTTCTTGATTTGCCTTTTCCTCTCACCACAGCCCCAACTTAGGCTTTTGGCCTAAGTTGGCTATTCAAACGAACCACATTTCATGAGGATTATGGATGAATGGATCGAAAGGGGTCACAATTGCATCAAGTTTCTTCCAAGAAAAAGGGTAAGGCTCAAAGGGTGTTCAAGCAAAGTTCACACACTCACAAGGTTGGCCACAAAAGAGGTATAATGTCAAATTATTTCACTCTTTAAAAATTTTTCCTAAGATCATTTGAATAGCTTGCATCACTTAGTCAACCGGACAAACGGGGCAAACTCTAGGTGTCATCACACATGGTTCACGGTAAGCTCACACACAAGGCATTGGCACTAATATCAAACAAGACTCCACACTTTCTCTAGGGTGCAATATTCATCATAAGAGACTCAATTTGATAATCGGATAGTCACAACGAGATCCAAAAAGTTCACATATTGCCTAGCAAATTCATTTGGTCTCATCGTAGCTGCACATTTATTTTTGTTCGATTGAGAGCACTATTCATGTGACATCTTTCAATTTGAAATAACTATGAAGAAGCTTGAAATTGGAAAGAGTCATTTTTTGGAAAGAATTAAAAATCTGGAAAATTTGGTTAAGTATGGAAAAAGTGAGTTTTTGGTCAAATTTGAACGGTCATAACTCCTAGCTCAGGATGAGTTAGATGTATTTCCAGTTATGTTTGGAATGATCTTTCCAATGCCGCCGAGTTTACTCGATTCCGAGTTCGTATGAGTGAGTTATGCCCTTTCGAAGTTGGGTTGTTGGTAAGGGAAGTTCAACCGAAATTTTAAGGGTAGTTTGGTCTTTTCCCTCACCTTTTCTTTTGGTTGTATATCAAGGGTCTAAGCTGATTTTACATCAGTTTTCCCTTTTAAAAGAGAGAGTTAGGGTTCTTAAGAGAAAAGGAGAAAAGAGGAGAAAGGAGAAGAAGAAGCAAAGTCCGTAAAGATCGTCGTGATTTTCGTCGGGGGTGATCCCTATTAAGGTATGTGAGATCATAGTGTTGGGTTGGTTCATTCCCCCCACATGCCAAACTCGTTTTAATTTCGAGAAAAGATTGGTTGTATTTGTTGAAGTTGTGGTTGTGTTGTTGAAGTTTCTTGTTGGTTCGGTGCATGTTTCCGATTGTGTTTTCGAGTTTAGTCTATTGTATATTAAGGGGTTTGATGATTCTAAGTGTTTGGGGCTGGAACCTTTGAAGTTAAGAAGGTTTAGAGTTGGAAAAACAAAGGAAGAAAGTTGGATTTTCGGTGGAAAAGGCTGGGGCGTCGCGCCAGCCAGCGCCCCCCAACAGGGGTTCTGAGGTTTCCCCCTTGGGATGGCGCGCCTTGCAGAGCGCCCAGCAAGCCCCTCTGAAGTCTGAAGGTTGGCGCCCCGCGCCTCTCAAAGCGCCAAGGACGCCAATCTTTCCCATTCATTCCCCACTTTTTCATACATGTTCCTTGGTAATGTATCTATGTTTTATAGTTGTTTTCAACACTCCAAGATATGTCTAAACGTCAAGAACTCAGCCATAAACATGAGATCATTACCCTTGAATTCATAATCCAATTCGAGGAAAGTTCAGATCAAAGTCAAGTGAAGTTAGAGTCAAGCTTAGAAGTTAAGAAGTAAGTCAAGCAAGTCTTTAAAGTTGATCAAGAATCTTTATTGAACGTTTTAACTTCATTTTTAAGGCTCAAGTTTCAAGTTGAGTAAAGAGTATAGAGTTTCAAGTTAAGCCAAGAGTATAGAGTTGAGTTCATTTCTCAAAAGTATTAGGGAACTAAGTATTCCTAAAGAAGTTTATAAATGTTTTCTTTTCACATTTGAGTGAGAAAGGAACTATGATTCCAAAAGAGCCTTTGGGCTAGTTTTCAAGGAAAGGAAACATCGATTCCAAGTGAGCCTTTGGGATAGATTTTAAGCAATTATCTCAAACCAAAGAAAGATGTGTTTAAAACACTTATGAGCTAAAGTATTTTGGGAGTAGTATTAAGCACCGAATTGGGGACGCGAGTTCATATTAACTCAACTCTTCATAAGAACCATATAGCCAACATGGGATCTAACGGGTCATTCTTTTTAGATGATCACGTAAGTTAAGCTAGTGGACCACTAAGTTAAGTAAGGTCTTATATCACGGCAAGGTATATGATGGTCCTTGGGCAACGTGAGGTAAAATGTTGTATCATCACTAGGACTCATAGTGGTGGTTGTCGGTTAAAGAATCTCCCACTAAAGTTATATTACTTTTATATAAGTAAAGTTGAGTTTGTTATTGCTTTAATCATTAACGAACTAAGTTGTTAACACTGTTTTACAAGCTTTATATATATTGCATGTGTCTTATTGCTTTATATTGAGTTCAGTTATTCTTGAGTCGAACAGAGCCAAGGTAAGAGTTCCTTTGTACTCCTTTCAAGCTTAAGTTGTGGTTTAGCTTCCAGCTCGCATACTCGTACATTCAATGTACTGATGCCAATTGGCCTGCATCTTATGATGATGCAGACGCAGGTACCCAGGATCAGCATCTAGCACACCATTGATCCAGCTGAACACTCCAGAGTCAGTGGTGAGCCTCTTTGCATTCCGGAGGACTCGATTATTTTGTTCTCTTAGTTTTGTTTTATTAGGATGTTGCGGGGTCTGTCCCAACATCCATCTCAGTGTTATAGAGGCTTCATAGATAGTTAGTCAGTCAGTTAGTAGTGAGTCTCTCATCTATGTATATATATATAAGCATTCTATTTTGAGACTCGAGTTGCCTTTTCGGCCAAGATTTTATTAGTTAGGTTGTTTTATGACCCTTCTTTGCATTGAGTTATTCTGTTGAGTTAAGTTTCCGCTGAGTTAAGAAAGTCAGGCCAAGGGTTCGCTTGGGGCCAGCAATGGTCTTCGAGTGCCGGTCCCGCCCAGGGTGTAGGCTCGGGGCGTGACAATTCAATTCATAGGTATTGATCATAACGATACTCAAATTTGCACAAGAACAACCACAATTAAATACACAAGAGGTGGCAAAATTTTTCAGAAGGGTCCGAAAACCATTTGCAATTAAAACAATGAGCCACAAGCTCAAACATCCACAAAACATTGTCAAAACACAATTTATAGCACAAAACCCAATATATAAACAAAAGTCATAATCACAAGAGGTAGGTATGGAAATACCTCACCCCACCAAAAACAAAAACCAATTTGTCCTCAAATGCAACAAAAACACTAAAAATCAATAAAAATGACATAGAGGGAGGTAAAGAAGGGTCCTGTCTACACAGTCGCTCCATCTGTCGAGGCATCAGTGCCCGATGTCACATCAGCACTGCTAACACCACTAGGGTCAGCCAAGGGAGTGTCTCCCAAAGAGATCAGCACAACTTACTCTACAATGGCCTCCTCAATCTCTGTAAGGCCCTCAAAAGAAGCCTCCTCATCAACACCAAGTTGCTCATCATCGCTCTCAGCCTCAAAATCAGCAGCAACTACCTTCTCAGTTTGAACCTCATCTCCGGTGGTAGCCGGAGGCACATCTGGATCAACTGGCATATCAGGGATCTCCACCGTCCCAAAATTCATCGACATGTCAGAGGACTTCAGCTGGTCCACATCCCTCCTCATCTCAGCAATAGCGGCCTTTAGAGTCGTCACCTCCTCAGTGTCCCCTTGCCCTCGTTCGCACACGACTATCCTTACCTCAAGAGCATCAATAGTCAAACTCAGAGATGTCACAGCATCAGCAAGGGCCCTCTCGATCATGCCAGGAATGGTGGCCTCAAGCCTGGAGGTGCGCCTATCAGCAGAATGGGCTAGCTGCCCCATTCGTAGTAATGTCGCCTGGGTGGGCGGAGGTCAAGAAGAAGCAGCAGAGGCACTAGACCTAGGAGGCAAAGGGGTTGTAGAGAAACTACGTGTCATCGAAGGGGCAGTGCTATATATACCTGAAGTCCCAGGGGCCGAAGTAGGAAAAGGTGCCTCTGCAAGTAATGCATCAGTATCCATAATCGGGGATGTATCCACCGGGGCTGCCTTCTTCTTCTCTTCCTCATCCTTCAAGTACTCCGCCTCAATCCTCCGGATGTTGGTATAGGAGGTGGGAATGACTTCCATATCCTTCTTCTCATATCTAGGACTTGAGCTTGTCTGCACAGCTAGATGATCAGCACCATAAAGGGGAGGAAAGTTTGGTGCTGCTTGGCCCTCATGACCATCTCCTATGCAATAATCATGCCCAAATTTATGCGCTTCCTCTACAATTATTGACCCAAGATAGGCTTCCATTGTGTGACGGAGGATCGACTCGTTCTGTGATGGCCTAATGGTGCTACTGATGAATCCAAACCAGTACCTTGCTACCACGTTGAGGTCTTTCTTCTCAATTTGCATTCCAGCTTCGATCCATCTAGAGGTATCATCAGATAGGAGAGGAGCTAACCAGCTTTTCATAGTCTCTAAGGACTTAGTCTTGATCATGTACTGGTAGTCATCTGTAATATTGTCGGTGCATTCCAATACATCATTTACATCATTGTTGTCACACTTTACCTTCTTCCCCCTAAAAACTACATAGTCTACTGGCTTGAAGGTTGCCTCTTTTTTCTTTCCTTGTAGTACCAAGGCCCAATATGCAGTATAAAACTCTTGGACCCAACTAGGAATATAGTAACCCCGGGGTTTAGTGAAAATCTTCAACTTATGGGCTTTTATGGTACGCCATATCTCTAGCTATAGGTTTATTACTCCGTCCATCGACAACCACTTTTCCTCAATAATTGTCCTTAGCCCATCAGTCTTCAGTATGTTCATAGATCGGGGAGGAGGACCTTGTGCAGCTGGTGTTGGGACCATAGACTGTGCCAGAGCAGGAGGAGTAGTGGTGGCCTGGTGAGTCCTGATCCTAGACGGATTGTTCAACCTCTTGGAACGCAGCTCCATTCTCTTGGCTGATAGGAGCTCATCTTTACACTCAGAAGTTGCATTCTGATGGTCCTTGTGCTCACCCTCACTCTCAAAAGTGGTGAGGTGAGTGGCATAGACTCCGTCACTGTCGGAGCTGGCCTCTGGTGACGCAGGAGCAGGTGCATTTCCCTTCCCTTTTCCCTTCCCACCGGTGGTGGGAAGTTTGGTAGCCCTTGCCCTAGATACAATTGCATCCTCATTGATTGTGATTCCCTTAGCCCTCCTGCGGGGCGGCATATCTCTACCTGCCACTTTTGGTCTAGCCATATCTGTAAATACATCATAGAAAGTTAGGAACAGTTCAAGCAAAGTTGCAGAAAAACAGTGTGCACACAGACTCACCGAATCGATCGGTGAGTCGCCGAATCACCTTTGCGAGCCAGATCGGGATCTCCAAAAGAATTGACTCAAAAATTTCCAGAAAAATTGGCATGTCGGCGATGAGAGGTTCCTTTCGGCAAATCACTGACAGCATTCGGTGAGCACAAACAAGCCTGTCGAAAGTTACAGTGTATTTTAAGGGTTAGGGGCGTAGAAAGGGCGATCAAAGAACACTTTCGGCTAGTCGCTAAGTGCACTCAGCAAACTCAGGCTTCTCGACGAAAGTTACAAAACCAAAACTCAAAATTTCACGAAATTAAAGGAGATCAAAGTGGGATTCGGCAAACTGCCAAGTGGTTCGGCGAGCTCAACTCAACTCGCCAAACTGCCCAACGTGCCTACTTTGAACCCCGATATGAAAAATCAACCCCGCACCCCCCGAAAACAAAATCAAACCATACACTAACTCAAATAGACTCAGACCCATAAGACACATGCCCCCGGGTTACTCAGACTTCTCCCAGTTTGGCCAAAATTAGTCATTTGACGACTTAAGCCCTTAATAATAACGTCAAACGCTCCATCATCGGGCAAAGTACGTCATTTAGCACAATTATGGATTACTCAGACTTCACCCGACTAGACCCAACAACAATTTAGCACAACCCAATAATTTAGATCAATTTTAAAACATGAAATTTGGGGAATCAACAATATAGGCAATTTAGGCAAGATTTCAAATTTAAAACGGGCAAACAAGCACACAAACATAGACTCAGAGAGGCCCAGCACACATCACTAGGATTAAAACTATCGCAATTGACTAAAAACTACTAAATACAAGTTCGGGGTTCGGAAAACCTACCTTTAATGCCGAATACGAGATTTGAAATGCTAGGCGGCAAAGATTTCCAACTCCAAATACACAATCAACTACTAACGGGCGATTAAAATGCAAAATTATAGAAAAATATAGTACGGGTGTGATCTTGGGAAGTTAAAAAGCGAGGGAATGTGAAAGAGAATGAAATTTTAAACCTTTGGCCTTTAAAAACCGTCCAGTTCTTGCCCTTTTGGCGAGGTTTACTAGACCTCCAGTTAATGTGGGGGTCCAAACGGCGGACAGCGTCGGGATCAGCGACCTGTTTGGCGATTCAGTGACGTGTCCTTGGGCCGGACGAGTTTTACAGACTCCAACCTTATAATTTCTTGAGTCCAATGGCGGTCCAATTCGGGCTCGCCAACCATTTCGATGAGTCACCGACTAGGCCTTTCGCTCGCCTGTTTGCACTTTTCAAACATATTTTACACTTCAACCTACAAAATCAACACATGATTATTTCAAAAACAATAAAACTTAGGTTGCCTCCCAAGAAGCGCCTTAGTTAATGTCGTGGCACGACGCAAGTCCCCACTCAATTTTGATTCATGAGGTTTGCCCTAGTATCACTAGGCAGTCCCCCGTTTCGTTTGGGGTAGAGACGAGATAACATATGACCCATTTGGGTCTCCAGTAGCTGAATAAATATGGATTGAGAAGTAGTCATCTGATTCAGCATTGAGACATTCTTTTTTATCTCTTTCAACACTCTTTTGTGTTCTTCGACTTTGTGGAGAATGAGTGAGACTATCTCTTCTACTTGTCCACCCTTGTACTCCTTGGGATTTATACACTCGTGAGAGGGAATGTACCGATGTTTCTTTTGGTACGGTACTTCCAATTCCATGATCTTGCTGGCCAAGAGGTCCAACTGAGTCAATAGTGTGGCAAAGACTTGGTCATTCTCTGTCTCCTTGTTGGTCTTAGTCATGTGATCAAGGATTGGGCTGCTATTGCATAGGGTAGTCGTGTGAGACCACCTGGAGAAATTTGGTCAGCCACTCCTCTGTTCTCAGGACCAAGACCTCTATAGAAGCAGTCCAGTAGTATTTTATTTGAGATTCCATGAGTTGGGCATTGCAACAATAGTGTCTTAAATCTCAGCCACAACTCATGGATGGCCTCACCCTCCAATTGCATGAAGCTTAGGATGTCATCCCTAAGAATCATCATTTTTTATGAAGGGTGGTTCACTTGGTTATCGTTGCTACAAGACGTGCTCCTTTCTTCTGTTCTAAACAATCAACATGCAAACCAAAATTGAAAGTAAGTAGATTCAACTATGACTAAGAAGAACAAAATTCAAATTCACAAAAAAAATCTCAAACAACACCACTCCCCCGCAGCGGCGCCATTTTGATTAACGTTCAAGGACACTTCATCAAATTCTAAGTGTCAACGATCACTAGTCAATATAAAACCCAACTAAATGAGTTGGGATCGAATCCCACAGGGAGCGGTACATGTTTGAGATTCAATAGCAAAGTATGAACATGGTCAAAACAGCCATAGGAATAGACATTATCGAATAAAAACATAATTCAAATCAAGGGATGAAACAAATTTCAAATTAGGGGGTTTTGGTTTTAATTATCAACTACAACAGTGGAAAACAATATGAAATAACAAAAATGAGACGGCTTCTTGCGATGTGATTCGATTATAGGCTATTATAAACAAATGGGTAATTGCAACTATTAGGAAATAATTGTATATTAGTGAGTAAGCTAGACTATAGAGGAGGTAAACTTTCTCTCGAACAATTTACCCCGAATCAAGTCCATTTCTCTCGAACATCAACAAGCAAGCAAAATAAGAACTGCCCACACCTTAGCCCATTCACTCTCTCGATCTGAATATGTGGAACTGGGTTTAGGATTCACTCTCTCGAGCGGAATCCATGTCAACCCAATACCCACTGACCATCAATCAATGAGCTTAGTTTTAAAACCTCTCTCTCGAGCAAGCCAAAAACACAAGGGTAGAACTGCATTTATAACTACAATTCTTAAATTAAACCACAATTACTGATTGATCTCACTTCTAAACAACATTTAAACTAATAATTAGCAATATCTATAAACTAAATCAGCTCATAATCATATAATCACACCCCAAGAATTGGATTTTTAGCTAGACATCATAAAAAGATAAAAATCGTTACCAAATTGAGTTTCCATCAACTGGGTAAGATTGATTTCGTTCTTACAATGGTCTAATTCGAAGAATCTCAAAGACCCACTTCCAATTTCTCAAAAGTGAAATTCAATTCTTCAAAGCTAAGGAAAAACTAGAGAAAACTTGTCTCAATACTCAGAATAATAATTACAGATACTCTTCAGAATGAATAATCCTAAATTCATCCTCCCATAATAATTTTTCAAAACTGTATTTATAGTCGCCAAAAATATGCTACGAAGAACCACTCGACGCAATAAGTTGGGAACGCCTATCCACTCGGTGATCTGCCCTTTGGTCACTTCCATCGCCCATCTGCCTTGGCCTTCAACATCCTTAAGGTCTGTCACTTTGGGCGATCCAACACTGCATCGCGGATCCACTCGGCGTTTCGCCAACTGCTCCTTTTTCTTTCAAACTTGGTTCTTTCCTTCAGGGTTTGGCACACTGGAACTTTAGGTGGTCAAGCAGTCATTCAGTGACTCGCCAAATGGACTTAGCAATCACCAGGCTTCCTTTTCTTTATTCTTTTTGCTCGCTTTGTTCCTTTTTGCAAATTAGTGTCCTTTCTTAGTTCCTCAATCCATATACCTGGAAATCAAGGATTTTACATCAGTTATTGGCACAAAATAAACATTTGAGGACACTAAATCATTGTTAATAAAGACATAAATGAGTCCAAATCTCGGACTCATCACCTACTGGTGGGGTATAGTAGGTTCCATCATGACTCGAGAAATTGGGTAGTGACAAGTTGGTATCAGAGCCCTAGGTTCACCGGTCTCAATTGTACAGAGCTAGCACCTAGTAGAGTCCGACGAATAGACGCGATGACGTCCGTGTTTTATCTTTAGGAGGCTATAGGGTGTCTTAAGGAAATTTCTCTAATTTGTTTCATATCGTACATCATGTCTATTATCAGTTCCTTAAAATTTCTCTTGTCTCATTATTTTTCACAGAATGGCTCGTATGCGCGGTGGATCGTCACGGGGTAGGGGTCGACCTCCCATGTCGGCTTGGGCACCAGCACCAGCCCAGGAGAGGGATGAGGATCCAGATCCAGTAGCCGACCCTCCAGTAGCTCATATACCAGCTCCGTCGATGGAGCTAGGTCCAGCCATACCACCGCCCAGACTAGTTATGACTCCAGATCTCCAAGCCGCTATAACACAACTCTTGGGTGTGCTGGGGGTATGCAACAGTCACTCGCCCCAGCTACACCAGCACCAGTACCGTAGGATCAGCCTATAGTGAGGGCACCTTAGGTCCAGGTACCACCTGAGGGAGTACAACCTTTGGCAGCGGATAGACCTATGCCGCTCAAAGACCAGAAGATGCTTGGTGTGTTTCTCGGGTTGACACCACCGAGGTTTACTGGGGTTGTGGTGAGGATGCCCATGAGTTTCTTACTACTTGCCATGAGAGGCTTCGCAGTTTAGGCCTAATGGAGTCTAGAGGGGACGACTTCATCGCTTACCAGCTGATGGGCCAGCCAGGCAGTGGTGGTGCACATTCATTCAGACCAAGCGAGTCGGGTATCCAGCGGTATCATGGGATGAGTTTTCTAAGGCCTTCTTGGCTAAGTTTATCCCACGTAGCGTTAGAGACCGCCTCAGGGATCAGTTATGTAGGTTGGAGCAGGGCTCCATGTCAGTGGCAGAGTACGAAACTAGGTTCCACAAGCTCTCCTGTCATGCAAAGATGATATTACCTACAGAGGAGGAGAGGGTTAGGTGTTTTGTCCGTGGGTTGAGATTACATCTTCGGCTTGAGACCCAATCATTGGTTTCTACAGGTCGATCTTTTTAGACGTGGTTGACCATGCCAATACTAGGAGTAGTTTTGTCGCGAGGCCCAAGGGGGCACCGATAAGAGGGCTAGCATGAGGGCAGCTACAGTGACTCCCGCCCTAAGTCTAGGAATTATCATGATAGGACCGGATGACAGATTCGACAAGGTCAGTCTAGCAAGCCTACGCAAGACTCTCTTCAAGCATCAGATGGTGGTCGAAGCAAGGCCAATTCGAGTCAGGGCCGCGAGGTGTTTCAATCAGGTTCTTCATTACATGATGGTCGTTCTTTTGGGAGTCTCCCTTGGTAGGGTTGCTTCGAGTGTGGTGAAATGGGTCATTGGGCCAGGGACTGCCCTCAGCATAGTCAGATTGCTCCTGCTCCTTAGGAAGCTCCCCCAGCTTTACCAGCACCTGCAACTAGAGGTCGTGGTCAGGGTTAGGACCGTAGAGGTTGTCATCAGGGTACACGAGGTGGTCCCGAAGGAGGCAGGTTAGGTGGTAGGTTTGATGGTCAGGACAGAGGTAGATATAGCCATTTCTATGCAGCTCCAGCGAAGGCGGAGGCTGAGGCATCAGACGTGTTATCACAAGTACGATTCTTTTATGCCAACAGCCTGCCTTGGCTTTATTTGATCCGGACTCTACGTTTTTGTATGTTTCTATTTACTATGCCTCTTGCTTGAGTATGAGTTATGAGCCTATGGTAGTGTCGTTGCATGTGTCGACCCCCGTGGGTGAGTCTTTAGTAGTGGATAAGGTATTTCGATCTTGCTTAGTTACTATCCAGGGGGTGACACACGGGCTGACCTTATATTGCTTGACATGGTTGATTTCGATGTGATTCTGGGCATGGACTGGTTATCCCCTTATCGCGCTATTTTAAATTGCTTGTCTAAGACCGTTACCTTAGCCATTCCTGGTATTCCCTCGGTGGTGTGACAGGGCTCTCTTGATGACGCGCATGTTACGGCCTTATCTTGATTCATTCGTCAGTCTTCATTGATGACATTTTGATATAGTCGCGGAGTAGGGGTGATCATGAGCAGCATTTGAGAGTTGTGCTCAAGACTTTGAGAGATCAGCCACTTTATGCCAAGTTTTCGAATTGCCAGTTTTGGTTAGACTCTATAGCGTTCTTGGGGTACGTTGTATCCAAGGAGGGCATTATGGTAGATCTGGCGAAGATTGAGGCTATTTGTGATTGGGCTAGGCCTACCTCAGTTATTGAGATTCGGATCTTTGTCGGACTAGCAGGCTACTACAGACGGTCTGTGGAGGGTTTCTCTACCGTAGAAGCACCTCTAACCCGGTTGACTTGTGTTGATGTTCCCTTTATTTGGTTGAGGAGTGTGAGGCGAGCTTTTTGAGGCTCAAGGAGTTACTGACCACCGCTCATATATTGACTCTTCCAGTTAAGGGCGAGGGCTTCACTATTTATTGTGACGCATCTGGCGTTGGTTTGGGTTGTGTATTGATGCAGTAGGGTCGGGTTATTGCTTATGCGTCGAGGCAACTTAAGTTGCATGAGCGCAACTACCCCACCCATGACTTGGAGTTAGCAGCAGTAGTTTTCGCACCTAAGATTTGGAGGCACTACCTGTATGGAGTTCGATGTGACATCTATACCAATCACAGGAGCCTTCACTACATCATGATTCAAAGGGACCTTAATTTGAGGTAGCGTTATTGGATTGAGCTCCTGAAGGACTACGACCTCTCTATTCTCTATCATCCGGGCAAGGCGAATGTGGTAGTGCACGCCTTGAGCTGGAAGGCGGTGAGTATGAGTAGTCTAGCCTTCTTATCTTTGGAGCAGCAGCCCTTGGCTTTAGACATTCAGTTCTTAGCCAATATCATGGTTCGGTTGGATATCTCAGATTTGAGACGCGTCTTGGCCTATATGGGAGTCCAGTCTTCTTTGCTTGATAGGATCTGTGGTTGCCAGTTTTAGGATGAGGCCTTGGTGGCCCTTAAAGATCGAGTGTTAGCAGGTGATGGTGGTCAGGCTACCTTAGATCCTGATGGAGTGTTGAGATTTGTCGGTCGCATCTGTGTTCCGAGAGTTGGGGATTTGATACGGTTGATACTTTGTGAGGCCCATGAGTCTAGATACTCTATCCATCCGGGCATAGCGAACATATATCGTGATTTGAGGCAGCATTACTCGTGGAGTGGCATGAAGAGAGATATTACTGACTTTGTTTCACATTGCTTGTGTTGCCAGTAGGTAAAGACCGAGCATTTGAGGCCTGGTGGTGAGTTTCAGATACTACCCATTCCAGAGTGGAAGTGGGATCGCATTACTATGGATTTTGTGGCTGGCCTACCGCGGACTTCTAGAAGTATTGATATCATTTGGGTCATTGTTGATCGATTGACCAAGTTAGCACATTTCCATCCTGTTCAGTCTTCATTTAGCGCCGAGACGTTGGCACATATCTACATTCAGGAGGTGGTTCGACTTCATAGGGTGCCAGTTTCTATTATATCAGATCGGGGTTCTCAGTTCACATATAGCTTTTGTAGGATCTTCCAGGATAAGTTGGGCACCCGGGTTAACCTTAGCACAGCTTTCCACTCGCAGACTGATGGTCAGTCAGAGCGTACTATTCAGGTCCTTAAGTACATACTGCGAGCTTGTGTTTTGGACTTTGGTGGTCATTGGGACCAATTATTGCCTTCGGTGGAGTTTGCGTATAACAACAGCTACCATTCTAGTATTCAAATGGCCCTATTTGAGGCCTTGTATGGTAGGCGTTGTCACTCTTCGGTGGGCTAGTTTGAGTCTACAGAGCCTAGGCCACGTGGTACAGATTTGATTCAGGAGGCTTTGGACCAGGTAAGAGTGATTCAGGATAGACTTGAGACGGCTCAGAGTAGGCACCAGAGTTATGCGGATCGGAGGCGTCGACCTTTGAGATTCTATGTTGGGGATCGGGTACTCCTCTGTGTGTCACCCATGAAGGGCGTGATGAGGTTTGGAGGCGGGGCAAGCTTATCCCCAGGTACATTGGGCCTTTTGAGATACTCCGGACAGTTAGGGAGGTTGCTTATGAGTTGGCCTTACCTCCAGCATTTTCAGCAATCCACCCAAGTTTCCATGTCTCAATGTTGTGCCAATATGTTCCTGATGAGTCCCATGTGCTCTAGTATGATGCAGTTGAGTTGGATGACCATTTGACATTTGTAAATGAGCCAGTTACCATTATAGCCACAAATATGAGGAGATTGCGCTCGAGAGCCATTCTTGTTGTTAAGGTCCGTTGGAGGCATCGTCCAGTCGAGGAGGCTACCTAGGAGACCAAGTAGGAGATGCGAGAGCATTTTCCCGGCTTGTTTGAGCCTTCAGGTACTTCTTGACCCTTACTTTCGCGGACGAAAGTCCTTTTTAGTAATGGATGTTGTAATGACCCTCCTGGTCATTTCTGTGGTTTGCCTTTTGTGTGTCGTTTAAAGCATTCCTATAGCAACCCCAAGTCATTTATGACTTGCTGGGACTGACAGTTCGGTCACCTGGTCGTTCGTTTGGTTATTGTGCGAGGTTTAGTATTTTTGGAGGTTATGAACCTTGAACGATCATTTTCGATCAAAAGTTCAAAAAGATGACATCAAAATCCAATTCTGATGATTCCATCAGCTCTGAAAGGGTCATTTTAGGCTAGTAGCATGGTCTTCACAGGTCCCGAGGTTTTCAGTGTGAGCCGGTACGATTAGGCGTTTTAACTTTAAGTTTAAGCCTAAGTTTGACTTTAGTCAACATTCTGAGTAAACGCTTATATGAAAATTCCGTCAGTGCGGTTAGCTCCGGAATCTCTAGTTTGGTCTAGATTGACCCTTCGTTCGTGTCCCGGGGTTTCCGATATTTTTCAGAGCCCCTTTGTGATTTTTGACTTAAAATGGCGGTTGTGTGTGGGACCCGCTTTTTATCAAGATGACCTCGTATGGAAATTTTGATTGTGCCATTGTGTCCGAAATATCGAATTTGGTATGGCTATATATCTTGTTTCCATGCACGGGGTTCCGAACGAGTTTGGAGCACCCCGTCAAAGTTTTTAAGTTTTCAAAAAATAGGCTGAAATCTAGTGTATTTAGTGCAGAAAAATCAGCACCTTTTTCAAACTTAAAAACCTTATATCTCCCTCATCTCTCAACCGAATTAGGTGATTCGAAGTGCGAAAGCTTCATTTTGTCGGTTTCTTTGCTGTGAATTGACCGTAAGTTGTCGGGTAGACGTCGTTCGAGGTAAGTTTCGCAATGAACCTGACTGTTGTAACCTTTTTCGAGTTCTTATTTTTTGTTTTCTTGAATTGGTGATATCTTGCTCATTTTACCTCAGTTTTGGGTGATTCGAAGTCCCACGTGTTGGAAATTATCGAGGATACGTCGTGGAGTGTTCAAGGAGTGTTGGGCACCATTCAATTCTTATATATTCCGAGTTTAGACTGCTTCATGTTTTCTTTTAAGTTGATTAAAGTGTGGTTTTCTTGCATGTTGGGTTTTGCTGCGTTTTGAGCCTCGAATTGTGTCTAGATTCTATCCTTTGTTATTATTTTTACCCATTTTTGCTCAGTCGGCCTTTGATGCCTACTGAGTACCTATTGTTTTGGTACTCATGCTACACTTTGCATCTATTTCGTGATGCAGGTCTCAATACCAGTTACCAACGGTGATTAGTTCCAGCCTTCTTTTTCAGCTGTGATTCGGAGACGAGGGTAAGCACTTGGCGTTTTGGAGTTTGCCCTGTCTCCTTCTTTTGTTTTAGCTAGTCTGGTTGCTTTGAGACACGCTTTGTCATGGTCCACTTTTGGGACTTGTACTCTTTATTAGATAGCTCCGTACTCGTGACTTCCAGGTTCTGGCAGGAATTTCTATATATATTTATTTTGGTTTGCTTCCGTCTTATTATCCTTGTTTAGATTATTATATATTTTTGCTAGTTTCTACCCTTACGCTCATTACTTGATGTTCCGGGTTCGGGTTGGCTTACCTATTGGTGGGGTATAGTAGGTGTCATCATGACTCGAGAAATCGGGTCGTGACTCTATATATATATTTCATTGTGCTTTAGTAGGGTTTTGAACTGAAAGTTCAAGATGACGAAGAGTCGCCATGGGAAGGGATATCGGGATGAAGCATTATTTTAATTTATTTTTGATGTTTGTCTTTTTTTTATGTGTTTGTTTTATTCGATTTTGTATAATCTCATATTAATTTTAACACTCTAACTTTCTATATTGAATGAAATTGTTTGGGACCTGTCTAAGGGGGAGGGATATACGTGCTAACTTTTTTTATTTTATTTTATAACTTGTGGACTCAACCACATAAAATCAGGCAACCATGTCTATCTCTTTAATAATTGGCCTAAAATCAAACATGTGTTTGTTCAAAATAACCTGAAAACTATTGGAATCTGGCCTAATATGTCAATATTGTTAAAGTTCGGAGATTGAATGGTAATATAACTAGATATCATGCCTATAGGAATTAATAAAGTTTCCAACATTATAATTTGAGCGTAGAAAATCTTGCATATATGCTTAAATTTTAGCTTATCATTTACTTAGAAACTACGCCTATAAGATTTATCTGATTTCTTAAGCATGTTAATTAATCCGTCATTAACCGGATTTTAAAAATCTTGGCCTGATAACTAAATTGGCTCAAATAATTAGATATTTTGTCTATTGCTAAAATGATGTATAAGTGTTAATAATTAACTTTGGATATGCTAACCAATTAGATCTGGACTTAAAACTAGCTTGTGAAATAACTTTTGTCATTTTTAATTCCTGCAAAATCATCGCATTCTCTGGCTTAAGAATTGTTTTAAAGCATGCTAATAAGAGGCAGATTTTGCAATAGTTAAAATTATTCAATTTTAATTAAACTCCTAGGTCTCTATCTAAATATCTCTAGATATTTGATTAAATCAACATGCTCATTTAATAACATACTCCTGGTTGAATTCTTTTAAAAAATCAACTTCTGCCTCTTTATAACTTTTCTGTCTCGCTAATATTAATTAGTATATTGTTATGTCACATGTTTGTATGTTTGTGCACACACTCTAGCATGAGACCTTTCACTACTTATTTGTGTTTGTAAGCATGCTAATAACTAAATTAGAGGTCAATAAGAGATTTTACATGCTAAATGTTCGTCCTATCTCTTTTACTTGATGCGTAGAGTCTAACTAGGTAACCTATATTTTAATTAAGTCTAAAACCTACCATTTAGTTAGTCCAATGCCTCTTGGACTTTAAGTTGGGACGTAAGGCACCTCTTAGGACGTTAGTTTTTATAATTTATTTTAGTTCGCCTTAGGCTCTAAATAATAAATGAACTTAGAAAAGGGAGGATAGGGGTGTTTAGGCCCTTATTGGAAATGATGTAAGTTAACTCGAGAAGAAAAATGACAAACCTTGATTTGTCTTAACACACCGAATAAGCCAAGTGTTGATCCAAGAAGGAATTATTTAATTTAGGTTCCCCTTTTGTTTATTTTCCTTTCATTGTTTGCATTTATTTGGGGTAGTTAATTAATTAAAAAAAAAAATCTCCTATCTAATTGTGTATTTTCTGTCTCCTCGCTCATCTATGTTTAATTGTTTCATGTAATTATTTGTATTAAATGTAGTAGTGTTTATTTATGTTATCACTTAGTTTAGTAAATTCATTAATAAAAGAGACCTTATTCGCCATGTTATAACCCCACAGAAATTATATGAGATACAGTCGGGACCTACATTTTTGGAGCTCGAAGGGTGCTTAACACCTTCCTAACAGGGTAACTTGAACCCTTACTCGATTTATGGTTTCGCAAACCCTTTAATTTAATCTAATTAGTTAGGGTAGAATGTTGCCCTAACGTGTCTTTAATTCGTTAGGTGGCGACTCTAATTTTAAATAAAACCTGAAAGAGTGGTCAAGTTATTGCACCAAAACCCTATTTGAGAAAAATGGATTGCGACACTAAACTATCGAGTTCCCCCCTACCAGCCCCGACCCAATATCCACAACCCATTTATTGCGCCAAACAATGAGAGAATTGGATCCCACCGCCGGCAATCATTTTCATTGAGAATTCCTTTTGTATAGCAGTTTCAAACTCAATGAATGTCATACTTATGGACACGCCAAGCTTCACGAGCGACGCCAATGCTTGAGATTGAATAGTAGATTCTGAACCAAATTATGTAGTTTCAATCTCCGTCCAGTGCTCAACGTTGGAAGTGTACATATTGAGCAGATGAAGCACTTTTTCTAGCAACTTCTTGCTGTTTTTTTTTGCCACAAGGGAAGCTAAGCAGAATTACAGTAGTTTCCATTTTTGATGTGTTTTCTGTGACTTATTTGTGATCAGGGGCGAATTTAAGCTTAAAAAATGGGTCACCTGAACCCGTGGTCATCCGACAAAATTCGATGTATTACTTGTATAATTCTTAAATATATCAAATAGCAACTGAAATGAACCCATGAACACAAACAGCTGGATGGTTCACTGGTTTGAGTGTTAGTTTTCCACTTTGAGATTGAGGGATCGATTCCCAGATGTTTTATTTTATTCACAAAAGAGTTTCTGCATTCAGTCTTTTTTAAACTTCTTCTAATGACTTTTTCTTATAATAAAATTTATTTATTTTGCAAATGTATTTAATATTTTTCTTATTTTTCTTATGAAAAACCTATATTTATTATTGCTAAAATAAATAAGGCCCTCAAATTTGAAAGCCTAAATTAGTTGCCTTTTTTCTTAAAGGGACAGAGCCGCCCCTGACAATGGTGCACTCGTCTTCTTGAAATTCTAGATTCGCCTCTGTTTGTGATGGATTTTTAAATTGGATTTCGGTCATGAATTGTGGATATGGGTAGGGAAAAATTTGATGGGTTGGGTTTGATTTTATTCAATAGAAAATATCATGTAATAAAAAAATAATAATACTAATTAAAAAAGGGGAAATTGTTAATTTTAAGGTTAAAATGAACTCAAGAGGTGGATAGAGGGGTATTTTTAATCAAATAGGTGAAGAGGGGTATATTTAAACCTTTTCGGATAGTCCAAAATGTTATCCTTGCACCCTAACATAGAAAAAAAATAAAAAAAATTACTAGTATTTTTTAATTTCTATTTCATTTTACATATAGTAGCAACAAGATTAACTGCATGTGATGTTAAAATAATATGATACTAATTAAATATTTGATGTGTGTGAATGATACTTTATGATGCATCGTTATCAGTGATACATTATAGTGTTTTATAATCCTAGAATCAAACAATTGTCTATTGATTAAAAAATATATTTTTTGTCCAACGACAGTATGTGCTCATCTAGGAGTTGAATACTTCTCATTGCAAAAATTATAGTACTTGCATCAAAAAAAATTTGTATATTGATCACAAACAAAATGTAAAATTTAGCATATATGATTTTATTTGATTAGATGTTTTTTTAATGAAATGCTCTCGATTATTTTGTAGAAGTTATCTAAGATTTTACGTTATCTTAGTACATCTTCCTATGCCCGCCAATACTGAGGAAGTGGTCCAACGACACACGTCCCCCGATCAACAGGTTGGCTGCAAAGCTGGCAGTGGTAGTAAACCCAACCTTCTCGAAAGCGCCCCCTATGGAGGGACAGGAACATCTGAATCAAAACACACATCCTCTCCCGATGAATAGAGCTCCTACTATGATTATTTGGAACATTAGTGGCGCAAATAATGTGGCTTTCAGGAGGAACATGCGTGACCTCATCAATACTCATTCTCCCACTGTCTTGGCTTTACTTGAAACTAAAATGGAGAACCATGAAAGTATTAAAAATGAGTACAATTTTTCTGATATGATTGAGGTTCCTGCTA
The DNA here is from genome assembly GCA_036250505.1 of Solanum acaule. NCBI lineage: Eukaryota > Viridiplantae > Streptophyta > Magnoliopsida > Solanales > Solanaceae > Solanum > Solanum acaule. Next base: position 2,868 of record JAJOOR010002747.1, on the reverse strand, counting down.
CGGGTCGGTCTGGAGGTATTGTTATCCTGTGGCATGAGGAACAGGTAAGAATTACTGGTATGAGACAAACATTTCAGGAGCTGCATGTTATGATGGAGGTACTTCCCTATCAAAACCTTTGGCTTCTTTCTATTATTTATGCTAGCCCCTAGGTAATTCACAGAAATATCCTTTGGGAAAACCGTAGACAAATTAAAGATAGTTACAGTGGTCCTTGGTTCATAGGGGGAGATTTTAATGATGTTATTCGTCAATCTTAAAAAATATGGGGGTAATCCTATTAATCGCTCTAGAGCCAATAGATTCTTAAATTGCTTAACCTACTGTGGATTGGTGGATCTTGGTTTTAAGGGTAGCCGATATACTTGGACTAATCATATATATATAACTGGCCTTATTATGGAAAGACTAGACCGCTGTCTTGCAAACCTTTCATGGTCCCAAACCTATCCTAATGCTACCGTGACCCACCTCCCTCGTACATATTCGGACCATTCTCCTCTTCTTATTAAGCTGGATAATGTAGATCAGCATAACTTAAACGGGCCTTTCAGACTAGAAAATTACTGGTGCTCCCACCCTGAGTTTACTAATATTGTTTCCTCCTGCTGGCATAATAGAGATCTCATCTCTGCTTATAATATTTGTGTCCCTACTGTCAAGCACTGAGCACTGTCACTTATGGTGAATAAATTATCGTAAAAAGAAAATCATGTCTTGACTTAATGGGATTCAAAAATCTCCTCTTTTTAGTACTAGCCAATTCCTCCAAAACCTTAATGTTCACCTATCTAAAGAATATAACGATATCCTTCTAATTGAAGACGACTACTGGCGTATGCGCTCTCATAATAATTGGCTAAACGACGGTGAATCGAACACCAAATTCTTCCATAATTCTGTTCTTAACCATAGACGTAGGAATAATGTTGCCTTTTTTATTAATGATAATGGTGAATGGATTACTAATCATAACGATATCCTTAATCACCTCCTTCCATAACCAGTCCCTTCTTCACAATCCAGATTTCAAAAAACACTTCCTTTCATCAGTCTGATTTAACTAGCCTTGATAGTCCTCTTCTGGATCAAGAGATTATTAATGTAGTTTTTTTCCTTCAGCCCCTATAAAGAGTCATGGCCCTGATGGTCTTCACCCTTCCTTTTACCAACAAAATTGGAATATTATTGGTAAATCAGTCCTTGATCTCTGCCATTCAATTTTTGCCAATTCCTGCATTCCTTACCCTCTCAATAACACTTATTTGTGCATCATACCTAAAATCAAAAATGCGAATCACCTTAAAAACATTCGCCCTATAGGCCTTTGTAACACCATTTATAAAATCATTAATAAAGTGATTTCCAATAGGATGAAACCCTTCCTCCTGTCTCTTATTGGTCCATTCCAAACTAGTTTCCTCAAAGGTAAACATCCTCCGATAATGCAATCATTATCCAAGAACTTATTCACCAACTGAAGTTCTCTAAAGCCAAAACAGGTAACTTCATACTGAAAATCGATTTGGAAAAAGCCTTTGATAGACTTGACTGGTCTTTTATCTATGAAACCCTTAAATTTTTCAAGTTCCCCCCTAAAATTACTTCCTTAATCATGAATTGCATCTCTACTAGCTCCATTTCAGTTCTAGTTAATGGTTCTAGGACTAATTTATTCTCCCCTACTAGAGGAATTCGTCAAGGCGACCATATGTCCATGTATATCTTTATTCTCTGTATGGAGACACTGTCTCTTCATATAAACCACCTAGTAGATATAGGACTCTGGAAACCCATTAAACTTTGCCCTAACGCCCCTCCTCTATCTCACCTTTTCCATGCAGATGATCTTACTATTATGTCTAAGGCTCATCCAAACTCTATTAGTGTTATTAACAATTCCCTTCGTAAATTTTGTGCCCTCTCTGGTCAATCCATCAACTTTGCAAAATCAAAAATTGTCTTGTCCAAATCTTGTAGTGACAACTTTGTTCAACTTGCGACAAACTCCTTTGGAATTAAAAGATCTAACTCCTTTGGTAAATATTTGAGTTTTCCTATGTTTGACCATAATCCTAAGCACTCCGACTTTAATTTTATTATTGACAAAATGTGTGCCAAATTGGCTAGTTGGAAGACCAACTTTCTAAGCCCAGCTGGTCGTCTTGTTCTTATCAAAGCCACCCTTAACACTATCCCAATTATATAATGCAATTTATTAAGCTTCCCAAGAAAACTCTTAAAGCGATCGATAAAACTCAGCGTGATTTTCTTTGGGGCTCCACTGACTATAAGAAAAAATTGCACTACGTTAGTTGGAAGACTGTTACAGACTCTAGAGATTCTGGAGGCAGGAGTATGTCAAAAATCTTTATTAGCTCAAAGAAAAACAATATTAGACCTACAATTAGAAATACAGAAAATAGAGTATAAATTGAAATACAATATAACATGAATAAAGAAGAATTTTCTATAGAAGAAAAAATCTACGAAAATCCAGAAGGATTAAAAATAAAAATAATATTTTCAAATTTAGGAAGAAGGTATAAAAAAATAGGTGAAAATCTATATCTAATGATAGAAAAAGAAACAGTAAGATTAGAAGATAGTCTAACTGCAATGGTACGAATAACTAGAGAAAATGAAGAAATAGATAAGAAAAAAGAAATAGATACAATAAAACAACAAGCAAAATTAGAAATACAACAGATAGAAGAAGTAAAAAATGATAAGATAATTGCCCTAGAAAAAGAATTAACCATGCTTAAAAAATTATATGCAGCCAAACAAAAAGAAAAAACTATAGAAACAGAATTAAAAATGGAAATAGAAAAATTTAAAGAAAAATTAACTGAAGAAAAAGAAACT
>JAJOOR010002746.1:0-48248 GCA_036250505.1 Solanum acaule | reverse complement strand
CGGTTGCTCTAAAATTTGGGTTAGACCCATCTCCCACTCAATTTGACCCCCTAAACAAGAATATGAAGTCGGATTTTCGAAAAACGAAACGGATCTTTTTATATACAGCTAAACAAGTTTCCGGTAACTTCCGAAGCACATTTTAAAGAACTTTTGGGTCAAATTCAAATATAATCATTTCATTAAGTTCTCGACTCCAAACTCACATGTGAGGCTCTAGTTTCACTCTATCATTTTCCGAGTCGTTACACTCCCTCTCTGTCTTTCTTTATTTTTAAAGTCTGGATGTTCTGTTATTTGCATTTGAGGACAAATTGCTTTTATTTTTGGTGGGGTGAGGCCCACCTTTTGTGTGATATTTGTGACTCGTGTTTTTGCTTATGTATTTGGGCTTTAAGCTATTATTGTGTTAAATACTACTTTATGTGGATGTTTGAGCTTGTGGCTCCTTTTATTTTACATTGCAAAACGATTTTGGCCCTTCTGAATTTTTTTGAATTTTTCGCACATTTTTGCCACCCCTCGTGTGTTGAACGTGGCTGTTCTTTTGCAAAATTTGAGTCTCAATTTCGATCAATACCAATGACTTGAATAGTGCTTACAATCGAACGAACATGAATGCGCGGCTACGATGAGGCCAAATGAAGTTGCATAGACAATATGTGAACTCTTTGCATCTCGTTATGACTAGCCTTGTATCAAATTGATTCTCTTGTGATGATAATTACACACTAGCGAAAGTGTGGAGTCTTGTTTAATTTATAGTGTCCATTCCTAGTGTGATGAGCTTACATGTGAACTATGCGTGATAGACCCTAGAATTTACTCCGTTGGTCCGGTCAACTAAATGATGCTATCTCTTGATATGATCTTAGGAAACTTCTACGAGTGTGAGCCAATTTGACATATACCTCTTTTGTGACTTACTCTATGAGTGTGTGAACCATTTTTGAACACCTTTGAGCCTTACCTTTCTTTGGAAGAAACTTGATGAAAACTAGACCTTTCTTAATCAATCACCCATAATCCTCATGAAGTTGTGGTTAGTTTGAAAAGCCTAAGTTGGGGGTGTGGTGAAAAGAAAAGGGAAAGTCAAGAAGTGCAAGAAAGTCCCTCCTACCTATGGTTTTGAGGAAAAAAAATGGAACCCCTCCATATAAAAAAAAGAGAAAAAGAAAAAGAATGAAAAAGAAAAGTTTTGGAATAAAGTTGAAAAATGAAAGGGGGTTTCCAAACAATTCATGGAAAGTAAATAATAGGATGACTTATAAGCACTAATGAAAATGATGAAGGAGAAAGGAAAGGAAGTGTTGTTAGCACCACATCTCATGAGGATGAAAGTCACTGAGCCTAAATGACCATGCACTCAGCCCCATTACAAGCCTTGAAAATACCTTTTTGATCTTGAGTGAGCTGAAACAAATGTCGATTGGAAAATACGAGCAAACCTATAGGTGAAATTATGAATTATGTTCTTCTTTGTGAGTGTGAGCGTTGCATCTAATTCCAAAGCTTTAAACTGTGAAGCCATTGTGTAAATATGGAATCATTCTTTGTGTGAGGGCATTTGAACACTACAGTTGAGCTTGAACTTGCATTTGAAGCAAGTATTGTGAGCATGAGATTCGTTGATATTGGTGAGTCACAACTTGAATCTTTGAGTGCACATTTGATCTTTGCATAAGTAAATTGAGTCTTGTTGTGTGCATTCATGATTGAGTCTTGTGTAGCACTGTTTGAGACACCCTTTTTGAATGACTGAACTTGAGTTTGCTTGAGGACAAGCAAAAGTTTAAGTTGGGTGTTGATGAGTCCACAAATTGGACTTATTCAGGGCTATATTTTAATAGAAATTGTGTCCTCAAATGTTTATTTTATCTCAATATATGATGAAAACACTTAAGTTTCATGTATTTGAAGTTTTAAGGAGAGCATGGACACTACGCCGCAAAAAGGAACGAAAAGACTGAAAAGAACGAAGAAAAGAAGCCCTGAGGAACACCGAGTCCACTTGGTGAGTCGCCGAAGGGTCTTACTTCGCCTTTTGTTCCAGTATGCTGGGCCTTGAAGAAAAAGATCAAGTCGGCGGAAAAAGGGAGCAGTCGGCGCATAGCTGAGCAGTTCCGCGAAGCAGTACCATGCCGCCCAATAAACCAGAGCACGACGATGCTGAAGGTTGGTACAAGACGGCGGTGAATTACACCAAAGGGCAAATCGCCGAGTTGAAGCCGAACGATCCGCTGCAGCACAAATCTATGATAACTATAAATATTAGTTAGAGTTTTTAGTTTTAGTGTGGAACAATTATTATAATTTTCACTTAGAGAATAGTATTTTTTGATATTTTTGCTAAGTTTGAGAGCGTTTTCGAAGACTTGAAGAAGAAGAGGATTTCATCTCCAAGGATATGGACTTGGGTCTCTTAGATTCTTCATTCTTGGCTTATAACAAGACTTAAATCTTCATACCGATTTGAATGCAAGCTCATTTAGGTATAAATTTCTATCTCTTGATCTGTGGCTAAAACCCCCAATTCTTGGGGTGTGATTTAGCGAATATGGGTTAAGATAATTGTTGGGTCTTGCTTACTGATAGTATATTCGTAGTTTAAATGTGATTTCGTTTAGTGGTTGTGGATGAATTTAATGAATTTGTAGTTGCAAATACAAGTTTATTTAGGTGTTTTCCACTTGCTCGAGAGAGAGGTCGTAAAACTAAGACCACTAGATTTATGGCAAGTGTGAGTGGGTCGACATAAGGTTCAGCTCGAGAGAGTGAACCCTAGTCCCATGTCCACACAATCAGCTTGAGAAAGTGAGTGGGTTAAGGTGTAGGTTAGTCTTCATGCGGCAAATGGGTGTCCGAGAGGAACACATTTGAAACGGGGTAATTTGCGAGAGAGAGAGCTTATCCTCCTTAAAGTCTAGCCTAGTCACAATTATTCTATGAATATTCTATCAAAAGCATGTACCCAATAATCTAGATTAACCCGTATTCCCATCACATCCCAAGGATCCCCTCTCATTTCTTAGAAACCCTTGTTTATTTTGTTGTTTTTACCTACTTGTGACAAAACCCCCCATTGTTAATTAACACTCTTGTGTCCCCATTTAATTTACAATGTTTTTAATCGTTAATGTCCTTAGCTACGACTAGTTAGAACTAAGTTTTATTTTTCTATTAATTCTCAAAACCACTATCTTGGGAATGATCCCAACCCTTGGTTGGGTTACTAAACTATTGTACGATAGTAGACACTTGCATCGAAAGTTGTGTCTTGATTACGCAAACATCAAAATGGCGCCGCTGCCGGAGAGTGGTGTTATTTGATAAATTTTAGATTAGCAAAATTTTGTTCTTTTTAGTTGTAGTCTACTTACCTAATTTTTTAGTTTTGTTTTGGTTGCTGTGTGAATATTTCAGAAAGCATGAGTGTTTATGGTAGCAACGGTAGCTAGGTAGGCCACCAAAACGACATCGAAAATCTCAACGATGTCCAAGAGGTTAACATCAATGTCCCCTATCTCATGGGAGGTGTTGGAGCCATCCATTTATCCCCAGCCGAGGGAAATGCAATGTTCCACATAACGAGCACCATGTTGCAACTCCTGCAACTAAAGGGACTTTTTAGCGGATTGGCTCATGGGCACCCTTACGAGAATCTTCAAAACTTTGTAGATGTGTGCGGACCATTTTCATTCAAAAACATATCTCAGGAGTCGGTTCAATTGAGGCTATTACCTTTCTCGTTGATGGGAGAGGCGTGCAAGTGGCTAGCCGAGCTACCACGTGAATCCATCACTTCTTTGGAGGAGCTAGTAACTGCTTTTCGAGTGCAATTTTTCCCTCCCTCGAAGATGATGTCACTGAGGGATAGCATCTAGAGGTTTAAACGTCTAGAAGGAGATCCTCTGCACGAAACTTGGCTGCGATTTGAAAAATTGGTGCTACAATCCCCGACTCATGGTTTGCCTGATAATGTCTTGCTACAATACTTTAATCGAAGCCTGGATTCGGTGAATAAAGATGTCGCTGATCAATTTTCACCGGGAGGCCTGATGCAGCAACCGTATGCAGTAGCAACCCAACTTTTATATGGCATGACGACCATCAATAGGGCATGGTACACCTGTGAAGGCCAAGTCTCCCCTCTCACATTCAAACTATCCAAGGAACAGATGGACAAAGATAATGAGAGAGACCAAAACTTGGCCAAGATTATGACACAACTTGATATTTTATCCAAAAAATTCATGGGGGCTGGTGCCCATGGTGTCAATGTTGTGGGGGTCGGGTGCGCAAATCCTGAGGAGGCAAATTTTGAAGCCTTATATAATGAGTAGGTAAACTCCCTAGCCAACCAAGGTGGTGGTTATCGTTCAAACTACCCAAGGCAGGGTGGTAACTAATGTTGGGCTAGAGATGAAGGGTGGAAGGATCGTGAATGGAAAGACCGAAATCCTAATTGGAAGGATCGGGAGAAGGACAGATATGTGCCTCCCCACGAGCGCCAATAGCCAAAGGATTCGGAGGGTGGTAGGTATGAGGATATGCTTTCGCGTATCCTCAACAAAGTTGAAGGGTTAGACAAATTGCTGAAAGGCATGAAAGAAAATGTTTTTACCCTTAGCCAGACCATCACCTCCCATTCTATTTCAATCAAGCAGTTGGAAACCCAAATGGGTCATATATCGTCTCACCTTAATCCGAGACAACAAGGGGGTTTGCCTAGTGATACTATGGCTAACCCCAAGAGTGAGGTTTGAAGGTAGACTTGCGTCGTGCCACAACGTTAACTAAGGCGCTGTTTAGGAGGCAACCCAAAACCCCTTCAATTGGTTTCTTATTTCTTGTTAAAATAATGGTGTGTTGATTGTGCAGATGGAAGTGTGGAGAGTGAACAAAAAGTACAGATTGGCAAGCAACAAGTCCAATTAGTGAATCGTCGAATGGTTCGGCGACTTAGAACTAGACCGCCGATAGACTCGATACCATCTTGCATTAGAGTCTGTAAAATTCGGCGATCATAGGAACATATTGGTGAACCACCGACCGTGTTGGCGATCCTGACATGGACCGCCCTATAAACCAGAGGTCCTGTAAACTTCGGTGAATAAGCTCAACAGTCGTCGTTCCGCCGAGCTAGTAGGCGAGCTGGACTAATGTCGCTGAGTGGGCGAGAACTAGATGGTTCTTGCAAGCCAAAGGTTTAATCGTTAATGTCTTTAGCTACAACTAGTTAGAACTAAATTTTATTTTTCTATTAATTCTCAAAACCACTCTCTTGGGAACGATCCCGACCCTTGGTTGGGTTACTAAACTATTGTACGATCGTAGACACTTTCATCGGAAGTTGTGTCTTGATTACGCAAACATCAGTCATGCTCTGTTAATCATGCTCAAACCCTGTAGCTCTGTCAAGTGCGACATTGATATCATCGCTGCTACATCTCACAGTCCTCCCCCGTACCATTACGAATGCCACCCGTCTGAATGCACTGGCCTCTTCTTCCCCTAGGGTACTAGATCACCATATGATGTGTAGAACTCTCTGATCCAGGTGGGAATGTATGAGCCATGGGGCCCGGTGAATACTTCAAACCTGTGGAACCAAAGGGTGTCTGATGAGTCCACAAATTGGACTAATTTAGGGCTTTATTTTGATAGAAATAGTGTCCTCAAATGTTTATTTTGTCTCAATATCTGATGAAAACTCTTAAGTTTTAGGTATTTGAAATTTTAGTGGAAGAATGGACACTTAGGCGCAAAAAGGAACAAAATTGCTGAAAAGAATGAAGAAGCTGAAGTCTGAGCATCGCCAAGCACACTTGGCGATTCGCCGAAGGGACAGACTCCGCCTTTTGTTCCAGTACGCGAAGCCCTAAAGGAGCAGGATCAAAAAGGCGATGAAAGAAGTAGTCGACGTTTCGCCGAATAGTTCTGCGAATAAGTACTATGTCGCCCAATGACACAGAACACGACGATGCTGAAGGATAGTGCAAGACGGCGGCGAAATACACGAAAGGTCGAATCGCCGAGTTAATCGGTTATTCCGACTAACCTTATCGAAAGATCCGCCAGCACTATTTTCTGAAGTCTATAAATACTAAACTTGTTATTAATTTTTAGTAGAGTCTAACATTTATTTTAATTTCCAGAATAGAATAGTACTTTTTGGGGTATTTTCTCTCAAGTTTGGAGAGGGTTTTTATGAGATACTTGAAGAGAGAAGGATTTCATCTTCCCCAAGTTGGAAGTGGGTCTTCTCCATTCTTCTTCCTTTACTTAAATCAAGGTTTAATTTCTAATACCCATTTGATTTTAGTATCATTTTAGGTGTATTTTGTTATTTCTTGATGTGTGGCTAAAAACCCCCATTCTTGGGGTGTGATTTTGCAAATATGTGTTGATATTGTTGTTGGGTCTTGCTTGCTGATAGGTTAGATGTATTTTAATGGTGATTTCACCTAGTGGTTGTGGTTTAATTTAATGGGTTTGTAGTTGCAAATACAAAACCACCCATGTGTTTTTGACTTGCTTTAGTGGGAGGTCGCGAAACCAAGACCACTATACTGATGACATAAGGAGTGGGTCGACATGAGGTTCAGCCCGAGAGGGTGAACCCTAGTCCTATATCCTAACACTCAGCTCGAGAGAGTGAGTGGGCTAAGGTGTAGGCTGGTCTTCATGCGACAAGTGGGTGTCCGAGAGGAACCCATTTGAAACGGGGTAAGTTGCCCGAGAGGGAACTTATTTCCATCTAAAGCTTAGCCTAGTCACTATTATCTTGTAAATTTCTTATCGAAAGCATGTACCCAACGATTTATCTCAACTTGTATTACGGTCACACCCCAAGAACTTTCTCCCATACTTGAATTTTCTCTATATTTTTGTTGTTTTAGCTATACTTGTGACAAACCCCCATTGATATTTGACACTTTGGTGTCACCCACTCGAATTTACTTTGTTTTTATTTGATAATTTCTCAAACTACAACTAACTAAAACAAAATTCTAGCCTAACTACTATTTTAACTACCACTCCCTTGGGACACGACCCCAATCCTTGGTTGGGTTACTATATTATTGACGATCGTAGACACTCATAATGTAGGTTAGTGTCATTGGTCACGATAAGCATCAAAATGGCGCCGCTGTCGGGGAGTGGTGTCACATGAAAATGTTGTTAACTTTTTCGTGTAGTTTTTACTAATTTTACTTCTAGTTTTGTTTTTCTTTGTTTATTGTTTGTGTATGCAGGTCCCCTACCTAGAGCCAAAAGAGTGGTGGCCTCATGAAAATGAGGCAAACCTCACTGATGGAACATGAGTGAGGAGTTGCGTCATGCACGACGTTAAATAAGGCACTTCTTGGAAGGTAGCCCAAGGTTGTAAATTTAGAATTTTACTTTTATATATAATGGTGTGTTGATGTTGCAGATAAATCGAGGAAATTGTGGAAAATCTCAGGTTGGCGAGCAGAAAGTCCATTCCGCGAGTAGCTAAATATGTCGGCGAGCTCAACTGGATCCACCGTTTGGCTCAATACAAGAGTTGTACAGAGCCTATAAAACTCAGTGAACTCAGAAAGCAACTCGGCGAATCACCAACCTGCTTGGCGATCTTGATGCAGACCGCTGATCTCACCCCCAAAAAATTAAAGATTTGGAAGAAAGGACAAGATAAATGACCACTCGACGGACCGCTGAGTTAGTCGGCAAGTTGACTAACATCGCTGAATGGAGAAGAACTGAACGGTTATAAAGTGCCAAAAATCTCAAAATTTTTAAATTTTCCCACTCTCCCTCCTTTTAAACTTCTCAACTTCACATCAAGGTAAAATTTTCTAGATTATTGCTTGCCTTTAGTATTGTAGTCGATAATTAGTGCTTGGAGTGGATTACATTGCCGCCTAACATTACAAAAGTATTTTAATCGGCATCTAAGGTTGGTTTTCCGAACCCCGAATTTATTTTCAGAAATTTTATACTCATTTGCAATGATTTTTTTTTGTTAAATGCATTTGAGGACAAATGTTTTTATTTGTGGTGGGGTGAGGCCCACCTTGTTTTACTTGTTTCGGATACTTGTGTTTTGGTGTACATTTGGGTTGTCTGTTTTTTAATTGTGTTTTTAAAAACTGCTTTGCGATTGTTTGAGCTTATGGCTCTCTTTTGGGTTTAATTGAAAAATAATTTTGACCCTTCCGGAAAATTTTCAGTTTTTGAAAATTTTCGCCACCTCTTGTCTTGAAAGTGGTTGTTCTTGTACAAATTCAAGTCTCGGTTTCGATCAGTACCGATGACTTGAATAGTGCTCTCAATCGAACAAACATGAATGTGCCCCTACGACGAGAACAAATGAAGTTGCATAGACAATATGTGAACTCTTTGCATCTCGTTGTGATTAGCCATTTCTCAAATTGATTCTCTTGTAATGACCCTTGAACACTAGCGAAAGTGTGTAGTCTTGTTTGACTTAAGTGCCGATGCCTTGTGTGATGAGCTTACTTTGAATCGTGCATGAATAAACCCAGAATTTGCCCCGTTAGTCTGATTGATTTAGAAAGGTGTCCTCTTGAGATGATCTTATGCAACTTTAAAGAGTGTTAGCCAAATTTGACATATACCTGTTTTGTGGCCTACCCGTGAGCGTGTGAAACTCTTTTGAACACCCTTTGAGCCTTACCTTTCTTTGGAAGAACCTTGATGAACCTTAGACCTTACTTGACCCACTACCTATAATCCTTTTGATTTGTGGTTTAGCAAATAGCCAACTTAGGCCAAAATCCTAAGTTGGGGGTGTGGTGAAAAGGAAAAGGAGAAGTCAAGAAGTGCAAGAAAAGTCTCCCTTTAACCCATGGTATTGTATAAAAATGGAACCCCTTCAAAAAAAAGAAAAAAAAAGTGTGTGGAATAAAGTACAAAGGAAATCGGGTTTCCAAGCAATCCATGGAGGTGAATAAAAAGATGACTTAGAAGCACTAGAAAAAGAAATGATAAAGGAAAAAAAGGGAATGCCTTGAGAATACCACATCTCACGAGAAAAAAAGAAGTCACTGAGCCTAAATGACCATACCTTTGCACTCATCCGCATTACAAGCCTTAGAAAGACCTTTTTGAACTTGAGTAAGCCGAATCGAAAGTCGATTGGAAAATAAGGGCAAACCTATGGGTGAAAAACATGCATTGTGTTCCTCTTTTTGAGTGTGAGCGTTGCATCTAATTCCTGATCTTGAATTGATTAACCTCTGTGTATGAATATGGAATCATTCTTTATGTGAGGGCATTTAGATACTTCTTGTTGAGCTTGAACTTGCACAAGTAGCAAGTATTGCGAGCATGAGAATCTTTGGTAATGGTGTGTCACAATTTGAATCTTTGAGTGCACAATTGATCCTTGCATAAGTAAATTGAGTCTTTTTGTGTGCATTCGTGATTGATTCTTATGTAGCACTGTTTGAGACATCTTATTTGAACTGCTGAACTTGAGTTTTACTTGAGGACAAGCAAAAGTTTAAGTTGGGAGTGTTGATGAGTCCACAAATTGGACTCATTTAGGGCTTTATTTTGATAGAAATAATGTCCTCAAATATTTATTTTGTCTCAATATCTGATGAAAACTCTTAAGTTTCAGGTATTTTAAGTTTTAGTGGAAGCATGGACACTTAGGCGCAAAAAGGAGCAAAAAGGCTGAAAAGAACTAAGAAGCTGAAGCCTAAGCATCCCCAAGCACACTTGGCGATTCGCCGAAAGGACACACTCCGCCTTTTGTTCCAATACGTGAAGCCCTAAAGGAGCAGGATCAAAAAGGTGATGAAAGGAGCAGTCGGCGCTTCGTCGAATAGTTCCGTGAAGCAGTACTATGTTGCCCAATGACACAGAACACGACGATGTTGAAGGATAGTGCAAGACAGCGGCGAACTACACCAAAGGGTAAAGCGCCGAATTAATCGGTGATTTCGACTAACCTCGCCGAAAGATCCGCCAGAACTATTTTCTGAAGTCTATAAATACTAAACTTGTTATTAATTTTTAGTAGAGTCGAACATTTATTTTAATTTCCAGAATATAATAGTACTTTTTGGGATATTTTCTCTCAAGTTTGGAGAGGGTTTTGTGGGAGACTTAAAGAGAGAAGAATTTCATCTTCCCCAAGTTGGAAGTGGGTCTTCTCCATTCTTCTTCCTTTACTTAAATGAAGGTTTAATTTCTTATACCTATTTGATTTTAGTATCATTTTAGGTGTATTTTGTTATTTCTTGATGTGTGGCTAAAAACCTCTATTCTTGGGGTGTGATTTAGCAAATATGTGTTGATATTGTTGTTAGGTCTTGCTTGCTGATAGGTTAGATGTATTTTAATGGTGATTTCACCTAGTGGTTGTGGTTTAATTTAATTGGTTTGTAGTTGCAAATAAAAAACCACCCATGTTTTTTCGGCTTGCCCGAGAGGGAGGTCGCTAAACCCAAACCACTAGACTGATGGCCTAAGGATTGGGTCGACATGAGGTTTAGCCCGAGAGGGTGAACCCTAGTCCCAAATCCTAACACTCAGCTCGAGAGAGTGAGTGGGGTAAGGCGTAGGCTGGTCTTCATGCGGCAAATGGGTGTTCGAGAGGAACCCATTTAAAACGGGGTAAGTTGCCCGAGAGGGAACTTATTTCCATCTAAAGCTTAGCCTAGTTACTATTATCTTGTAAATTTCCTATCGAAAGCATGTACCCAACGATTTATCTCAACTTTTATCGCGGTCACACCCCAAGAACTTTCTCCCATACTTGAATTTTCTCTTTATTTTTGTTGTTTTAGCTATACTTGTGACAAACCCCCATTGATATTTGACACTTTGGTGTCACCCACTTGAATTTACTTTGTTTTTATTCGATAATTTCTCAAATTACAGCTAACTAGAACAAAATTCTAGCCTAACTACTATTTTCACTACCACCCCCTTGGGACACGACCCCAACCCTTGGTTGGGTTACTATATTATCGACGATCGTAGACACTCATACTGTCGGTTAGTATCGTTGGTCACGATAAGCATCAGTGTCCCACCCAAAGGGTACCTCTCCACCACACCATCCGTGGATAGTCTCTTCTTCTCCAGAATGGTCCTCAATGCCTCGGCCTTTAGCCGGTTGAGCAACCTCGGAGAAGGACCCTGAACTAGTGGTGTTGGAACCACCGTTTGTGCTGGCGATGGCATTGTAGCAGCAGCAAGAGGGGTAGACTCCGGGATCCTAGACGGATCTTGACGAGCCCTTGCACGAATTTCTGCTCGCCGGGTCTGTAGTGGTTGGTCATCATCCTCAGGCTCGGAGAATTCAGCCTGAGAATCAAAAGATTCCCCATTACTGCTGGAGTTGTGCTCCGGTCTCTCAACTACGGGCGCTTTGCCGTTGCCCTTGCCTCCATTTAGAGGTGCTTTCTTTCCCTTTTTGTTGGAAGCAGCAACTCCCTCATTTATTACAACGCCTCGTGCTCGTTTGCAGGGCGGCATGCCACTTTTATCCCAATTGGTCCTAGCCATATCTGCAAAATACATAAAAAATAGTTAGAAATAGTTCAAGAAAATGTGCAGAATTTAGGTTGCAGAATGACTCACTGAACCAGTCGGCGAGTCGCCAATTCATTTTGGCGAGCCAGATCGGGCTCGCCGAAAGAACTAGCATGAAAGTTTTTAAGAAATCAAACAAGTCGGCGATATTCAGGGCCCTTCGGTGAATCACCGACGCTACTCGGTGAGCTCAAACTAGCCCGCCAAAATTTACAGTGTGTTTTAGGGGTTAGGGGCGCAGAAAGGGCGATCACAGGAACCTTTCAGCGAGTCGCCAAGTGAACTCGGCAAGTTTAGGCTTCCCGCCGAAAGTTACAAACTCAAAATAGCCAAATCAAGTAATTAAGGGCGATCAAAAGGGGACGTTGGCGAACCGTCGAATCGTTCGGCGAGCTCGACCCAGCTCACCAAACTTCCCAACGTGCCGAATTTCAACCCTATTTCCCCAGATCAAACCCACAGCCCTTGGAATCAAAATAATACTCACACACTATGCAATTCATACAAGACCCATGCCTCCGGGGTACCTAGACTTCCCCCGATTTGGCAAAAATTGGCCATATGATGACTTTTGCACTTAAGAATGACATCAACCGCTCCATCACTGGGCAAATTACATCATTTGGCGCAATTAGGGGTTACTCAGACTTCACCCATCTAGACCCAACATAAAATAACCGCAACCCAACAATTTAGAGGCAATTTTAATGCATTAAACACGGGGATTCATCATTTTAAGCAATTAGGCACAATTTCGAAACACAGATTAGGAAAACCAACACATAAAACATGATTTTAATCATTACCCAATACACAGCATCACAAAATTATCGAAGGCATTCGAGTTCAACCACTTGATCAAAAGTTCAGGGTTCAGAAAACCAACTTAAGTGCCAAATAAAGAATTTGATAAGCTAGGCGGCAAAGTAATCCAAATCCACGCACGAGATCAAACATGCAAACGAAGAAAAATAGCAAAATACGGGATATTAATGAAGATTTAGAGTGCGGGTGAGAGTATACGAGGTTAGAAATGAGAGAACGCGAAAGATTTTGAAATTTTAAACTATTTGGCATTTTAAAACATTTCAGTTCGGGGCCCTTTTGGTGGTATTAGTCAACCACGCCGAACCACTCGGTGATCAGCCGAGTGGTGACTTACCTCACCGAGTTTTACAGGACTTCCAGTCAAAGTTAGGGTCCAAACGGCTGACAAAATTGGGATCGCCAACCTATTCGGCGAGTCGCCGATTCAGCCAATGGCCCGCCGAGTTTTATAGACTTCCACTTTATATTTTTATGAGTCCAACGGTGGTCCAAGTCGGGCTCACCGACCTCTTCGACAAGTCACCGACTGGACTCTCTGCTCACTAAACTGCACATTCTCAAACACACTCCACTTTTCAACTTGCACAATCAACACCAGTTATTTAATAAAAACAAACACAAAACATTAAAAATTTGGGTTGCTTCCCAAGAAGCGCCTTAGTTAAAGTCATAGCATGACGTAAGTACCCATTCACGCTTCATTTTTGGGGTTTGCCATAGTATCACTAGGCAACCCCCCTTGTTGTCTTGGGTTCAAATGTGATGATATCTGACCCATTTGGGTCTCCAGCTTCTTCATTGAGACTGAGTGAGAGGTCACCGTTTGGTTTATAGTCGATCCATCTTCCTTCATTTCCTTCAAAACTTTATCGGACCCTTCAACCTTGTTGAGAATGTGTGAGAGCATGTCTTCTGTACGGCCACCTCGAAATCTTTGGGCTTTTGATGCTCATGGGGAGGAACATACCTATCCTTCTCCCCCTCTCTTTTCTTCCAAGTGGCATTATGATCAGGCCAATCTCTATAACGGTCTCTCCATCCCTCATCTCTATTCCAACCCTGATTTCCACCCGGTCTTGGGTAGTTAGCACGATAACCTCCTCATTGGTTAGCTAGGAAGTTTACTTCCTCATTATACTGCCTTTCAAATTAGGCTTGATCGGGGTTTACTCCTCCAACACCCACAACATTAACACTTCTTGTACCAACACCCATGAAATTTTTTGACAAGATATCCAGCTGGGTCATCATCTTTGCCATGTTTTGGTCTCTCTCTTGATATTTTTTCGATCTGCTCTTTTGTCATTCTAAAGTTGAGAGGAGAGACTTGGTTCTCACGAGTGTACGACACCCTGTTTATCTTGGTCATGCAATCATGGAGTTGGAAAGCTATTTCATAGGGTTGTTGCATTATACCTCCGGAAACAAGTTGATTAGCAACTCCTTTGATTGTGGCTGTTCTTGTGTAAATTTGAGTATCGGTCATGATCAATACTGATGACTTGAATAGTGCTCGTAATCAAACAAAAATGAATGCGCGGCTACGATGAGGCCAAATGAAGTTGCATTGACAATGTGTGAACTTTATGCATCTCATTGTAACTAGTTGATTATCGAATAAGTCTCTGGTGATGAACATTGCACACTAGCGAAAGTGTGGAGTCTTGTTTGATATTGGTGCTAATGCCTTGTGTGATGAGCTTACTATGAACCCTGTGTGATGACACCTAGAATTTTCCTCGTTGGTCGGGTTGACTAAGTGATGCAAGCTCTTGGAATGATCTTAGGCAATAATTTTGAAGAGTGAAAC
This sequence comes from Solanum acaule, assembly GCA_036250505.1. Taxonomy (NCBI): domain Eukaryota; kingdom Viridiplantae; phylum Streptophyta; class Magnoliopsida; order Solanales; family Solanaceae; genus Solanum; species Solanum acaule. The sequence continues at coordinate 34,051 of JAJOOR010002746.1, read as the reverse complement.
AATTTGACAATATACCTCTTTTGTGGCCAACCTTGTGAGTGTGTAAACTTTTCTTGAACCCTTTTTTAGCCTTATCCTTTTCTTGGAAGAAACTTGATGAAATTGTAGTCTCTCTTTATCCATTCACCCTTAATTCTCATGAAGTGTGGTGTGTTTGAATATCCAACTTAAGCCAAAAACCTAAGTTGGGGTGTGGTGAAAAGAGAAGGTAAATCAAGAAGTGCAAAGAAGTCCCCCTTATCCACGGTTTTGAAAAAGATGGAACCCCTCCATACAAAAAAAAGAGAGAAAGAAAAGAAGAATGACAGAGAAAAAGAAGGAAAAAGTTGTGAAATAAGGTTGTGAGAGTTGCAAAAGAAATGGGCTGTCCGGTATTCCATAGAAGTGAATAATGTGGTGAATTTTGAGCATGAGTGACAATGCTGAAGAAAAGGAAGAAAACAAAAGATGATGTCCATACTACATATCATAAGGATAGGAGCCACTGAGCCTAAATGATCATACCTTTACACTTAGCCCCGTTACAAGCATTGAAAAGACCTTTTTGATCTTGAGTGAGCTGAAACGAATGTTGATTAAAAAATAAGGGCAAACCTATGGGTGAAGTCATGCATGTGTTCATCTTTGTGAGTGTGAGAGTTGTATATGATTCCGGAGCTATAATTTGTTGAACAATTGTGTGTGAATATGGAATCATTCTTGTTGTGAGGGCATTTAAGTACCTTTGTTGAGCTTGAACTTACATTTGAAGCAAGTATTGTGAACTTGAGAGTTTTTGGTAGTGGTGTGTCACAACTTGAATCTTTGAGTGCACAATTGATCCTTGCATGAGTAAGTTGAGTCTTGTTATGTGCATTCATGATTGAGTCTTGTTTAGCACTGTTTGAGACATCCTTTTTGAACTGCTGAACTTAAGTTTTACATGAGAGCAAGCAAAAGTTTAAGTTGGGGGTGTTGATGAGTCTGAGATTTGGATTCATTTGGGGCTTTGTTTATATAGAAGTAGTGTCCTCAAATGCTCATTTTGTGCCAATAACTGATGTAAAACCCTTGATTTTCAAGTATATGAATTGAGGAACAAAGCACGAACACTAACTGGAAAAAAGAAACAAACAAGCTGAAGAAATGAAGAAGGGCGAGCCTGACGATCGCCAAGAACACTAGGCGTATCACCGAGTGTCTAATCAGACCGCCTAAAGTTCCAGTGTGCCAAGTCCTGAGGGAAGAAAACAAGTCGGCAAGAGAAAGGAGCAGTCGGTGGATCACCGAGTAGTTTCGCGATGCAGTATTAGATCTCCCAAAGTTACAGAACCTTGAGGATGCTGAATACTAAGACAAAAGGGTGATGAAAGTGGCCAAAGGGCGGCTCGCCGAGTGGTTCGGTGAGCACGACTTACTTCACCGAGTGACTCTTCGCAGCACATCTTTGGCGACTATAAATACATTTTTGAACATTTTGTTAGGATCCAATTCCTATCTTACCTAATCTATTTTTGAGTTTTGAACTGTGAGACAAGTTTTCTCTAGTTTTCCTAAGCTTTGAAGAATTGTAGTTTTTCACTTTTGAGAAATTGGAAGTGGGTCTTTGAGATTCTTCAAATTGGAGCATTGTAAGAACGAATCTACTCTTACCTAGTTGATGGATAATCAATTTAGCAACGGTTTTTACCATTTTATGAGGTCTAGTTAAAACCCCATTTCTTGGGGTGTGATTATGTGATTATGGGCTGATTTTGTTTATGGGTAATGCTAATTGTTAGTTTAAATGCTATTTAGAAGTGAGTTTAATCATTAATTGCAGTTTAATTTAAGAATTGTAGTTGCAAATGCAGTTCTAACTTTGTGTTCTTGGCTTGCTCGAGAGAGAGGTTTTAGAACTAAGGTTTTTGATTGATGGTCAGTGGGTATTGGGTTGACCTGGGTTCAGCTCGAGAGAGTTAAACCTAAACCCAATCCCTCACATTTAGCTCGAGAGAGTTAAACCTAAACCCAATCCCTCACATTCAGCTCGAGAGAGTGAATGGACTAAGGTGTGGGCTGCTTGTATTTTGCATGCTTGTTGATGTTCAAGAGAAATCAACTTGACTCGGGGTAAATTGCTTGAGAGAAGGTTTATCTCCTCTATAGCTTAGCTTACTCACTAACATCTAGCTATTTGCTAATAGTTGTAATTACACATTTGTCTGTATTAGCCTATAATCAGAATCACATCCTAAGAACCCGTCTCATTATTTGTTTAGTTTTATTGTTTACCATTGTTTGTAGTTAATAATCAAAACCAAAACCCCCATTTGACATTCGTGTCACCCCCTGATTTGAATAATCTTTTTATTCGATAACTTTTATTCCTATGACTGATTTAAATATGTCCATGCTTCCCAATTGAATCTTATACACGTACCACTCCCTGTGGGATTTGACCCCAACTCATTTAGTTGGGTTATATACTGATTAACGATCGTTGACACTTAGAATTAGATGAAGTGTCTTTGATAGCATTATTCAATCAACTATCCCTAAGCGTCATCATCTTTGATAGAGGGAAAAACCTCACTTGGAATATTGTGATCAGCCCCATCCAAGATGTGATAGTCTCTTGGCAACTCAGCCAACCATTTGCTCGCCACGCCCATTACAGAAAATGGAAACAACCTCAATCGGACCGATTCTTGCGATATGTTCTTGAATGAGAATAGTCCATAGACATCAACAGAATTTCTGATATGCTCATGGGGATCCTCATGAGCTAGCCCCCCAAATAAACCCTTCAATTGTAGGAGCTAAACAATGGTGCTTGTGATGTGAAAAACAGTGTTTCCTTCAGCTGGAGGCAAACGATTGGCCCTAACACCACCCATTTGGACTGGGTCATTGATGTTTGGGTCATTGACATCATTGAGGTTTCCAACATCATCTTGGTGACCCACTTGGCTACCATTACTTCCGTTAACGCACATCTCCTCCTCTGTTTTAACGCAAGAAACACAAAACCAAAAACAAAAATAAGTAGATTCAACTATAACAAAAAAAGAACACAATTCAACTTCACCAAAAGAATTTCAAACAACACCACTCTCCGGCAGCGACGCCATTTTGATTTAACGTTTCAAGCACACCTCATCCAATTCTAGGTTTCAACGATTGTAAATCAATATAGAACCCAACTAAGTGAGTTGTGGTCGAATTCCACAGGGAGCGGAACGTGTTTTAAATTTAATTAAGAAGTGAAAATGTGGTCTAATCAGCCATAGGAATAGAAATTATCGAAAAGAACATTAATCAAGTTAAAGGGGTGCCATGAAAGTCAGATGGGGGTTTTGGTATTCAATAATTAACTAAAAAAAGCCACAAAAACTATGAAATAACAATAGGGAGAAAGATTCTTGGGATGTGATCGATTATAGCCAAATATAGGCATATGGGTAATTGCAATTACTAGTAAATAGCTAAAGACAAGTGAGTAGGCTAGTCTTTAAGGGAGATAGTTTTCTCTCGAACAACTACCCTGAATCAAGTGATTTCTTTCGAACATCACCAAACATGCAAATGAAGAGCAACCCACACCCTAATTCATCTACTCTTTCAAGCTCTATGGGTGGGATTGGATTTATGATTTACTCTTTCGAGCTAAACCCAGCTCAACCCAACCCACAAATCACTAATCATTAAGCTTAGTTCTAAAACCTCTCTCTCGAGCAAGCCAAGAACAGAAAGATAGAATTGCATTTGCAATTACAATTCATAGATTAAACCATAATTAATGATTGAACTCACTTCTAAATAGCATTTAAACTAATAATTAAGAATACCCATAAACCAAATCAACCCATAATCACATGATCACACCCCAAGAGTTGGGGTTTTAGCTAAACATTATAAAAAGGTAAGAATAGTTACCAAATTGATTATCCATCAACTGGGTACGAGTGATTTAGTCCTTACAATGCTTCAATTTGTCGAATCTTCGAAACCCACTTCCAAATTCTCCAAATTGAACCTCTAAAATTCTTCAAAACCAAGAAAAACTAGACAGAAAAGAGTTCTAAGCTAAAATCATCTCTTCCAAATGTATCAAGCTACTAAAAGATATTGAAGTAAAATGTTCAAAAAATATAATTTATAGTCGCCAAAAATAAGCCACGAATTAATGGCTGTTCGGCGAAGTAAGTCGGGCTCGCTGAACCACTCGGCGAGCCGCCCTTTGATCTTCTCCATCGCTTTTTCACCTTTGCATTCATCATCCTTGAGTTCTGTAACTTTGGGCGATCTATCACTACTTTGCGAAACTGCTCAGCGATTCGCTGACTACTTCTTTCTGTCGCAGACTTGGTTTCTTCCCTCAGGGGTGGCACACTGGAACTTTAGGCGGTCAAACTAGCCACTCGACGATTCGCCAAGTGCTCTTGGCGATCATCAAGCCTTCCTTTCTTCATTTCTTCAGTTTGTTTTATTCATTTTTGCTAGTTAGTGTCCTTGCTTTGTTCCTCAATCCATGTACCTGAAATTCAAGGATTTAACATCAGTTTATGGCACAAATTAAGCATTTGAGGACACTAAATCTATATAAACAAAGCCCCAAATGAGTCCAAATCTTGGACTCATAAAAAATAAACCCACTTTCATTTATTATAGAATCCAACCATTACATCATAATCAAAAATGAAAATTGAAAATAAAATAACGGGAAAAGGCGTAATATGGAAAGTTATCCTAAATTCTGAAATCTTGAAGATATCGGTCCCAAGAGCTTGGCGCCAGTTGCCCTCCTGGATATGGAGTGACTTCATGCCCGAGGTTCACCAAGTTGCGTACCCATATGTTCTATCTTTCATTAGTGAGCCCATAGTATCCTTCTCCACTCAATTCTCTGCTCTTAACCTCTTTTAGGATCCATATGCAGTACCCAAGTATACCGAAGGCCCATCGTGCAGCCATAGGAATGGTTACCGCACGCTCCCATCTTTGCAGTATGTTGTGGATTTGCGGATTATCTAATTCAAAGTCATACTTAAACTGATCCATATTGGATTGGAGTGGTATCACTTGAGTTTGTCCAAATTGGTGGAGTACTCAAAGAGGATCATATGGTTGAACGTCCTTTAAGACAATAAGTTGAATGAAATAACGTTCATCACCTCTCACTGTGGCACAAGGGGCGGATAGCCAATAGAGCTTCCATTGGATGCGGTAGCTGTCGATTTCAATCAAAAATATCTACCAGTCTACGCATCCCACAGGGGCATTGAAATCTATCATTCTTCTTGGATAATTATCAATCTTGTTTCCATAACCAAGGAAGAGGTCTACCGTGTCAAGTCGCCTGTGGAAGTGTTCAATAGCCCATAATTGCAGCAAGAGGTTACATCCCTCGAAGAATATTGTGCCATTGACGCATGCCGACAGATTTCTCATCATTTCCACCATGATCATGGGCACTATTGTTTTCCTAGGTTCACCCTCACTTTGAGCTAAATCTTGAACCACGTAACCCAAACGTGTGTCGATCTTTCCGCTCTCTTTAGAGAAAACTAAGGAACCTAATAATGTGATGGCAAATGCATTCAAGCGATATATTTCCCATCTCTCGATGGAGCACTCAAATTCTTCATAGAAAGAATAATAACCATCTTTTTGGCCAAAGCGTGAATATAGAAAGTCGAAAGAAATTCACCCCACATCTAAACAAGTTATGGTTGGATTGGACTTCATTCCCAGACATTTTAGAAACTCCCTTGATGATGGCTTATTGGGTACCATCATTTCACACTCATGGTATGGCAACTTGATGAAACCACTAATTTCTTCAATCATTGGCACCAAATCGAAATCAACAAATTTGAAGACCATCCTCATAGGGTCCCAAAATTCCAACAAGGCCCTAACCAAATGACGGTCAGGTATGACATAAATGAGGTAGGTAAGACCGCCCAACAAATGACGAATGTCTCTCTCATGGTCTTCCTTGATATCATTCCACCACTTAGTTTGTAGTTTACCTCTATGACCATTTGCGGGTTAACAGAATATGGGAAGGTCATAATTCTTCAAACAAAACAACAAACAAATTCTAAACTCCATTTTGGCATATTTTGGCTTAATTTAATTATCGTGATCACATTGACAAAAAATATGCAATTTGTCTAAAGGGTGTTAGGACCATTTAGACGAAAGGGTGTCTACTAATAGTGTGGTTTAACACCAAGGGTCAAACCACCTAGGGCTTATGCAACATGTATGACCTAATTGAGATTTCTAAGAGTTGGTTCGACATAGACTTGAAGAGGTTTTATGCGAGAAGGCTCGTGGTTTCACGGCCGCTCACGCATATGTCGACTCTCTGTAATGGATATTTAAAGAGAATTGGAGTATTTGTGAGAGGTGCAAAGGCACAATATCACGATAAAAAAAATTTAAAAAAAAAAAGAGGGTCCCAATAAGGAGAAGTATGAGCGGAATGCCTGTTTATCAAAGCATGTAAGATATCCAACAAATAAGGAAAGGGATATGGGATTAAGCATGAAAATACTCTAATAGGGAAAAGGAAAGGGTGAAAAATGGAAATAAACAAATAAGGAAAAGGGAAACAGGTGGAACATGAAAAATAGACAATAAATAAGGAAAACAATAAACAAGAAAAGACAAATAACAATTTAGCATGATATTAACCAAACAAGCAATGAAATAACCAAATAAAGGAAACCCACATAAGCATGAAACACGTATTGGTAAGAACCTAAAGTCCTCAGCATAGTCGTCATTCTGTCCCGCACCATTTTTTGCAAAAACGGATTTCGATGCATGACCTAGCAACTCTTTTGGATTTGGGTAAGTGAAGAGTTGTCACCTAACGAATTAAGGCGTGTTAGGGTACCTATCTAACCTAACTAAAGGTCAATGAACCAGAGATAAGGTGATAAGCATCTCTCGAGGTCCACAAAGGTGGGTCCCGACCGTATCTCATGAATTATGTGGGGGTTACAAGTAGCACTTAAGGTCACTTTATTTATTAAATACTCCCTCCATCCCATTTTATGTGGCAACATTTGACCGGGCACGGAGTTTAAGAAATAAATGAAGACTTTGAAATGTTTACCAAATTGCCCTTTAAAAAGTAGACTCACTTTTCTCTCTCCTCATAAATGTATTGGAGTATTATTTTAAGATTAAGTGGGACCAACAAGGGTAAAAGAGGAATTGTACCTTTAAATACTTACCATATTAGGAAATGTGACATTCTTTTTAGGACTGACCAAAAAGAAAATGGTGCCACATAAAATAGGACGGCGGGAGTATTTAATTAAGCATGCTTACTATGTGATAAATACCAGTAAAAAATTAATATCGATATAAATTAAGAGAATAAGCGAGAAGGCAGAAAATAGACAAATAGATAGGCGAAAATTATTTTTATTTATTAAACTACCCCAAGTAGTTATAATTATTTTAAAAAAAAGGGAAAGAGAGACTCCAAAACTTAAACAAACACCCTTCTACAGATCAGGGCTCGGCATATTATTCGTAAAGACAAAGCCAATGTTTGTCGTTTTAAGCTTGATCGATTTTCATCATCTCCATTACATGGTCTAACTACCCCTACCCCACCTTCCGCATGCATACCTTCCTAGAAAGGTGCCTAGCGTCCCCGCTTAATGTCCAAAAGACATTGGACTACTACTAGGGAGGTTTTAGACAAAAAGTAAAATATAAGTTGTCTACTTAGGCCCTCTAGACACCAAGCAAAAACACATTGGACAACATTTAACACATAAAATCTCAAGTTGACCTCTAGATTTTAATTAACATGCTCTCAAACACAAGTAAAGTAAAAAAGTCTCATACGAAGTGTATGCGCATACAAACAATCATAACGGTATTTAATTTTCGAGTATTCCATAAAGTGATTAAACTTATTTTACTGGTGGCAGAAGGCGATCATAGATGCAGGCAATATATTAGAGCAGTGGCGGATTAGATGACTTTAATTAACATACTAAAAGTGAATCATTAAATTGTTATGACCATGCAAAGCAGTTTATTAATGCAGAAGTTACTTAGACATAATTTTATCAAGGTAGTAGATATCTAAGATAGTAGATTTTAACAAAACAATGCAAGAAAGGATTATTATTAGCTGATTTTAAGTAGTAGGACAGATTATTACAATGTAAATAATTAAACAAACTGAGCAGATGTTAATCAAGGGCACATTAGTTTTAAGCAGTTCAGTTTATCATTCAATAGTTAAATATTTTAAGCAGCCAGACAGCATGCAAAATGCAAAAAAATGGTGCATAAATTAATTGTGTAGATCAATTTTAACAGATTTAACATTCTAAAATAATAAGAGCCTATAGACATGATATCTAGGTGATTAATATATTGTCAGATAATTAAACCAAATGATTAACATGCTGCAATTATTAAATCTAATTAACATATCAATGTAATTCATTAAGTCTTATAGGCATGATTTCTAAGTAATTAACATGCTACAATTTTATTAGAAACCTAAAGTTAGTTAGAACTTGATTAATTAACTGACATGATTAAGTTATTAAAACATGTTGATTTACTTAAACTACTTAATTAACAGAGGCAAGCAAGCATTTAAAACGGTTCAGATTTTAATTAAATTATTACCATGTTGATTTAACTCTTAAACAAAAGGGAAATATCTAAGCATTAACAGAGCAGAAAATAATCATGCATTAATTTTATTTAATTATAACATGTTGGCAATAGTTATTGATCTATTTTAAGTTGCAAAAAGTAATTACATTGCAGAACTTATGTAACAGTGGACATAAAATATGCAAAACAAAATTGCTTCAGTTCTTAACATGCTGAAAATATTAACCAAATTTAGACAAAGTACACACAAAAAAGCATTATTAATATCACATAAACACACTTTCAAATTTAGTAGGGGTTGAGTTATTTGATTACATGTTGATTGATTTCAGATTCGAATAGGACGAAGTTATAGACAAACCAGTGCTTGACTTTAGATCGATTATTTAGGAGACAACATAACTTATTCATCCAATTTTATGAATAATCAATATAGACAAGTTATATTCAACAATCACAAGTAGTAAAATAAACAGAAGAAAAGTAAACAATTAGCACATATTTCCCTCCCCCTTTAGGCGATCCCCCCCAAATATATTATATATAGAACAGAGTTAGAGTTATACAAATTATTACAAGACAACAATAGAAATTAAATAATATACAAAACACAAATTAAATAAATTCGACTCGTCTAGCGCTTCCCTCCCATGGTGACTCTTCAATATCTTGAACCTCTAAGTTCAAAACCCTGTTAAACTAAAGGAGATAGCATACCACTAATATAATAACATTAATTTTCATATATTGGCAATACAAATTAATTCTATGGGAACAACAAATAGTATGAACTTACATATACATAGAAAAGGATAAAGACTAACCCAGATGCTTCCATTTTATTTATGTCAAACACACTACACTATTCATAATAAAATGATGCAAGACAAAAATTAAATTAATGAAGGAGAGCTAACCAAATATGCAGAATATATTAATCAACAATGCATACGAACTTAGTCCAACAAACAACCCGAACATAGCAAAACAACAAAGGGAGAACTCTCCATGGTTTTGGGAATTTCTTTTACTTTGTTTTTTAGAGAGTAGAGAGTTTTTTTTTCAATTGTTAGAATGTGCCAGTGTCTTTCTTATTGCTAAAGAGTGAGAAATATAGAGTTAAGAGCATGTTTATATACTAGATGAGAGGGCACAACATTAAGGAAAAGAAATAATTTTAGGGGGGCAGTTAATGGGATACTATTTTCCTTAACAAAGGGAGTATAAAATCAGCCTCATACTTTACCAAATATAAACAAGTAATAAGATCCGGTCTAAATTCTAATTACGGCATGAGATCAATTATCCAAAGTCAATAAAATATTAAACATTGTAAAATCAGAAAAGGGGGAGAAATTATGCTAAAGGGAAGAAGTAAACATATAACCTCAATCACACATTGATATTATCGTAAATGAACTAAGTAAAGATCTGGCTAAATTAATTTAAGGTAAGAATAATCATGACATTTTACTTTACACAGCTCACACACATATAAATAAAAAAGAAGACGATACGCATTCCAAAGTTATATGCATTAGTAGCCAAATTAACTTAAATACAGAGGGAATAATACACAAATCATGAGGATCTCCATTTAAATAGGATAAATAAAAGCTATCAGGAGAAGGAAGGTTTCCTAGTCACCATGATTAAGCCTATACTGTCGTTGGGGTATTAGAGATTAAAACTAAGTAACAAACCATCTAAATTAAGTAATACAATAAGAATTAATTATCATACTAAATTTCACTAAAATTACCGCAATACGATTATTAAGACTCTAAATCAACTATTCAAAATAAAACTCACCACATAAACCAATTTTAAGACTTATACACAACAGTAGTGAGCGATAATCAATTAACGGAGTGGAACAAGTATTCATATTAACAAAGTAATAGCAGGCAGACATGGATATTTCACAATAACATATTGAACATATTAATCTCAAAAAGAGCAACTCATCCGAGCTATTTTGAATTGAGAGACTCAATGTATGAGAAGGAGAGGATCTAAGGAATCAATTGACAACAAGATGCTCAGACTTAAATCACAAAAGTGAGTAATGACTTAGCTAAATTATGAAACTAAGCAATTTTCAAACAAATGAGTATACTAGTAGCAATTCGGTGAGAAGAAACATATCTGGACAGATCTTATGAAAAAATAGTGAGGCATATCAAAACTTCTAACCGAAATTGCAGTAGGCAAACAGGGTCCTTGTAGCTGCGACTAATAATCCATCTTGCTTGCATCGTTTGGTAGGAGTTGTTGTTGTTATTTTCAGTTGCTGACCAGAGAAGAGGGAAGCGGAGGCGGCGCTTGGCTGTTGTTGTCTGTATGGCTTGTCCTCACCGGAGCTCGCCATTGTTGGTTGCTCTAGCAAAGCTGCTGGTCACTTGGGATTTCGCCGGTGGTTGCCTTTATCGTTCACTGGTGGCTGCTACTTTTATGTTGTTGATGTCGTCGAAAGAGAGGAGAGAGGAAAAGAGAGGGGCAACGAAGGGAGAAGAAGATGACCGACGAGAGGAGGAGAGGAAAGGGAAGAAAAGGCAGCGGGGAGAGGGGAGGAGGAACGAGAGTTTCATGGAGAGGAGCGGCTGCTCCGGGCGGCGCTCTCCTGAACTAGGCAGCCGATTCATCAGTTGCGTTGGCCGGTAAGGATGGACGGAGAGGTGCGGCACTAAGGAGAAAGAGAGGAAGAGAAAGATAATTTTTAGGGTTTTGGGTCTTTTTTTAGGTTTAGAATATGAAATAAAGGTTGGGCTTGATATAGTCTGTCCGATCAAAGCAACCAACAGTTAGGATTTAATCAAGGTTGAGATTAATTGTAATTGAAAATCTGAAAATTGGAATGAATTGGCTAAAATTGAAATAAGAGTTGAATTGAATAGGTTAAAATTGAAATGGATAGGTGTCTATAATTGAAATAGAATTGGATATGACTAAGGGCTATAATCTAAATAAATTGAATAGAAAGGGTTGCGATTTAAATGATTTAAGGGAAACTTAGGGAGATGTCATTTGATTAATAAAATACTACACATATTATAATATTTTCATATAAATTAAAGACACCTAAATTTAAAAACATTTGACTAAATAAGTAAAATAATTATTTTGAGTTTAAATATCGATAAATATAATAATTTATTTAACAATAATTACATAATGTAATATATAATTTTTAGACAAAATCGATTGCAATTTTAAACTCTAAATATGTTTTAAAAATACGTACTTAACTGAATAGCACTCCCGGAAGGGTTATAGGTCGGTCAAAATTTGGTGTCAACATTCCCAAATGTCCACCTTCCACCTGGATTCAAAACCCCTAAGTTTGATAAGTATGACGGGCACGGTGATCCCATAGCTCACATCAAGATATACTGCAATCAACTTAGGCATGCAGGGGGTAAAGAGGAACTACTCATGGTGTACTTTGGTGAGAGTCTGATTGGAGTTGCCTCAGAATGGTTCATAGACCAAGCGATCTCCCACGGGCACATCTGGGATGATATGGCTCAAGATTTTGTTAGACAATTTCAGTACAATGTCGACATTATGCCAGATCGTAATACACTCTCTAATATGAGAAAGAAGCCAAATAAAAGCTTTAGAGAATATGTTATCAAATGGAGGGAACAAGCAGCCCGGGTCAAACCACCATTAGATGAATAAGAATTGGTTGACATCTTCATAGAGGATCAAGATCCTGATTACTTCTACCACCTAACAGCCACAATCGGAAGAACGTTTCACACATCAATCAAAATTGGAGAAATGGTCGAAAGTGGTCTCAAAATAGGAAGGATCGTGAGCCAGGTAGCAATCAAAGCTACCACACAAGTCATTCAGGGTGGTCCAAGCAGTTTTGGAAATTGTAAAAAGAAAGAGTAAGTTTCTTCGCTAGCATCAAAGGGTGCTCAAAGGAAGTCTGATTGTCATTACCCTCCAATTCAGGGACAATCTAGCTATCATTATAATTACTACCCTTATGTCCCTCAATATTCAGTATCTCCATCTCCATACGCAGTCTTCAATGCTTAGTCATATTTTCATCCTCCCAATCACCCCTATTTTTGGGCCCCAACTCAAGGAAACCTTCACCCACAACGACCACCATATCTGGTCCCATACAGCTCTCCTCCTACGCAAAATTATGCTCAAGAGCAGGGACAGAAAATGAAATTCACTCCATTGGGAGGGTCATATCCAACTTGTTTCAAAAGTTGAGGAAGATAGGAGTGATTAAGTCTATCCCACCACATCATCTGAATCTAAATGCTCCGGGTTTCCAGGCCAATGATATATGTGAGTATCATTCAGGGCCCCAATACACAACACTGATAATTTTTGGACCTTGAAGGGGGCGACAGAGTAGCTAATCGATCATGGAGTGTTCGTTGTGACGGATGATCAAAACACTCCCAATGTAACTAATAACCCACTTCCAGCTCAAAACAATTTAGTGGGTATGATCTGCGATGATCAAGAGTACAAACTCCTTGGCAAAATGGTAAAGTTGTTTAGGAAGATCGGAGAAGAAGACAAGTCGATAAAGAGTTTAGAACCAGTCACATCGTTGAGTGTGGAAGGTGTCAATCTTGATACCAAAGTTTTGTGTGTCCCTGGAGTTTCAAAAAGGCTTGAAGTTCAATCAGGTATGCCGATGTTGTACGTATCTAAAGGCTTCTCATTAACACAACAGGACCAAAGTTGTGTGGCAAAATTAAAAGAGCCTATCTTGGTTAAACCCGTCCAGCAGCTCCCTGTAACTAATCTGAAGGTTGTTCCTTGGAACTACAATAAGATTGTTGTGTTTTACCGAGGGAAAGAGATTGTTGAAGAAGTTGATGAAGCAAGAGGGTTAACACGCTCTGGAAGATGTTATTCTCCAAAAGAGTTAAGGAAAGGGAAAATGGCCCAGATAGCCAAGTACCACTGAAGAAGGTTGTTACTGAGGATGAAGCATAGAGTTTCTAAAAAAGATTAAGATTCCAGATTACTCTGTTGTAGAACAATTGAAGAAAATCCCTGCACAAATTTCATTGTTGTCTCTACTATTGCACTTAGAAGAACATTTTCGTGTGTTGATTAAGATTCTCAATGAAGCACATGTATCGAAAGAAACCACGGTAAATCAGTTAGAGAAAATGGCCAACCGCATCTTTGAGTCAAACACCATCACTTTCACTGATGATGAGTTGCCCACGGAAGGAGCTGGACACAATAGAGCTTTGCATCTTACAGTGAAATGTGAAGGGCACTATGTAAATAGGGTCATTATAGATGGAGGATCAGGGGTAGACATATGTCCTCTCTCTACGCTGCAAAGCTTGAAAATTAACCATGCCAGAATTTACCCCAACAATGTGTGTGTTCGAGCTTATGACGACTCAAGGCAGGATACCATTGGTGAAATCAAGTTAAACATGAAAATTGGACCGGTGGGCTTTATGATTGTGTTCCAAGTAATGGACATGGACACGTCTTATAATTTTTTGTTAGGAAGGCCATGGATCCAGATGGCTCAGGCAGTCCCATCAACTCTGCATCAAGTCGTTAAGTTTGAATACGGCCATCAGGAAATTATTGTGCATGGGGAAGATGATTTATCTATTTATAGAGATCCATCCATTCCATACATCGAGGCAAAGGAGGCATGTGCTTCCGTTGTTTGCAAGTCTTTTGAGATCGTATCAGTCGATCGATTCAAAGAAGGAGACCCCATAGTCCAACCATGTCTCTCTTCTTCCTCTTCAATGGTAGCAACGACAATGCTCAAATATGGTTATCAACCTGGTAAAGGTTTGGGACTGTGTTCGCAAGGAAATTGTGGATCCCATTGCTTTTTTAGCACAAACCTGAGCCTAATCTTAGTGAAACTGAGGCAATCAATTTGGGAAGTACTGAGGAAGTCAAAGAAATAAAAATAAGCCTTCATGTCAAGCAAGAAATTAGGGATGCCATAATACAACGTTTGTTTGAATACAAAAGATGTGTTTGCTTGGTCCTATGATGACATGCCAAGCTTAAGTGTTGATTTAATGGTTCATAAGTTGCCCACTCATCCTGATTTTCCACCCGTCCAACAGAAAAAAAGAAAATTTAAACCGGACGTGAGTGAAAAAATCAAGGAAGAAATCATGAAACAACTAAATACAAATGTGATCCAAGTCATTCGTTACACTACTTGGTTGGCAAATGTTGTTCCTGTGCCAAAAAAAGATGGAAAGACAAGAGTTTGTGTTAACTATCGGGATTTGAACAAAGCTAGTCCAAAAGACAACTTTCCCTTGCCCAGTATCCACATTCTAGTTGATAATTGGGCCAAACACGAAATTCAATCTTTTGTGGACTGCTATTCGGGGTATCATCAAATCTTGATGGATGAAGAGGATGCTAAGAAAATGACTTTCACAACTCCATGGGGGACCTATTGCTACAGGGTCATTCTATTCGATCTTTAAAATGTTGGGGCAACTTACATGAGCACTATGACTACCATGCTTCATGACATGATGCACAAAGAAATTGAAGTATACGTCGATGATGTAATCATCAAGTCTAAAACACAAGTTGACCATCTGCAAGATCTAAGAAAATTCTTTGAAAGAGTGCGAAGATATGATCTCAAGCTTAATCCATCAAAATGTGCATTCGGAGTTCCATTTGAAAAGTTTCTGGGTTTTGTTGTCAATAGAAGGGGAACCGAATTGGATCCTTCCAAAATAAAAGCCATTCAAGATTTGCCACCCTCGAAAAATAAGACTGAGGTCATGAGTCTACTTGGAAGGTTGAACTACATTAGTAGGTTTATTGCTCAACTCACAACCACTTGTGAACCCATTTTCAGACTTTTTAAAAAGGATGTTGTTGTCAGATGGATGGAGGATTATCAAAAGGCTTTCGAAAAAATCAAGGAGTATCTGTCCAACCCTCTTGTATTGGTCCCACCTGAACCTGATAGGCCTCTCTTTCTATATCTTTCAGTGACTGATAATTCCTTTGGTTGTGTTCTTGGTCAACACGATTCCACAAGCAGGAATGAGCATGCTATCTACTACTTTAGAAAGAAATTCACTAGTTGTGAGGTGAAGTACAGACTCTTGGAAAGGACATGTTGCGCCCTAACTTGGGTAGCTCAACAGTTAAGGCATTACCTTTTGTCCTACACAACTTACCTCATATCTAGGATGGACCCTTTGACGTACATATTTCAGAAGCCAATGCCAACTGGCAGACTTGCAAAATAGCAAATCTTGCCCACTAAATTTGACATTATATATGTCACTCAGACTGCAATGAAAGCACAAGCTTTGGCAGACCACTTGGCAGAGAATCCAGTCGATGGAAACTATAAACCATTGGATACATATTTTCCAGATAAAGAGATTAATTTAGTTGAAGAAGTAGATCCAGATGAAAATCAGGTCTGGCAATTATACTTTGATTGAGCAATCGCAAAAGGCACAAGGATTGGGGCAATTCTAATATCACCCACAGGGAATTACCCTGCAACAGCTCGGCTTCGTTTCTTTTGTACAAATAACACAACAGAGTATTAAGCTTGCATCATAGGTCTAAATATGATAATAGATTTGGGTGTGCAAGAATTGATTATGTTGGGAGATTGTGATTTGCTTATTCAGCAAACTCAAGGCGAATGGAAAACTCGAGACCTCAAACTTCTTCCATACAAACAATATGTGGAAGATCTTAGAAAGAGGTTTAGGTCCATCGAGTTTAGATACATCCCCAGGTTTCATAATGAATCGGCAGATGCCTTGGCTACTTTGGCCTCAATGCTTCCATATCCTAGAAACACTTGCATCACTCCCTTGGATATTCAAGTTCGGGACCAACATGGTTATTATAACACTGTGGAAGTAGAATTAGATGGTGAGCCATGGTAACTAGACATTAAGAATTTCTTGCAGATAGGGAAATGTCTTGAACATGCCAATGAAAGCCAAAAAAGAACTATTAGACGTCTGGCTAGTCGTTTCTTTTGGAGCGGGGAAGTTTTATATAAATGAGCCCCAAATCTGAACTTGTTGAGATGTGTGGATGCTGAAGAAGCCGAGAAGATCATGAATGAAGTACATGTTGGGTATGTGGACCACACATGTGTCACGACCCAGGGGTACCCATTAAACGTAACACGACGTACTCGACCCCGAAGGGGTCTAATACAAGTCATTTGCATCATGACATAGGTAATAGAATTGAAAATACGAAACAATTTAAAACTTTTACAATCGAAGTCATACTTCATAAAAGCAACAAGCGGAAGTCTTTCTATACTCTTTGTCTCAAACCATCTAATACAACTTTTAGAATAACCTCTTGGGACACAGCCCATACAATAGTCTCAACATGAATATAAAAGACATAAAGGAAAGGTGGGTTTTGTCCTCGAAGCTATAAGAACTCACCAAGATCTTCAACTTCTTGCAACTTCTAGAAACCTAACTCCAAGTAGCTCTCGAGTCTCCAAACCCTACATTTGATTAGAATGTAGGAAATATACGTTAGTACAAAATGTAAAAAGTATGAAAGCTACCACAACATCATAAGAGCATCTCAAATAGTTAGTCAACATAAGACATAAGCATAGGAGATAATAACATGGTCATAACACCATCAACATAGCCATAGAATAATCATCAACACAAGCATCATATAAATATAAGTCAACATAAGATATATTTAATGAGCATAGGAGATACATCATGTTCATGGCATAGTCTTTACTTAGAATTTCATAGTTACATACTTCAACCTTAAGTCCTTCATATTACAAGAGAACTACTTCACAAGCCACCTCTAAGTATACTTGTGCAATGCAAGGATAGCATCATATACTACCATCCAAGCTAAGTACCTCTCTTTGGTCATTCTTGGGCATAGTCCACCTTCACATTCAAGACTTAGGTCTTCATGTCATCCTAATTATAATCTATGTACATGGTCAACTCTTAAGCTTCTCTATGCCATAAGGGTACTATACTTCTAAGTAGCCCTAAGACACACTTGTGCAAAGCATGAAAGGCATCCCATACTACTACCCTTCACACTAAGCATAGCCTTGAAGTCATCCTATTCATATTCACCCTACTTTGGCCTCATTATTAGCTTAACTCTCATAACTAACGAAATCTCTCACCTTTAGTCAACTATAACTAGGAAGGGCAACTCTAGCACAATCCTATCTCAAGACCTCTCTTTCGTGACCCTAAGTCATACTTGTGTGATGCATGCATATAACCCCATAATACTATACATGCTAAGTACTACCTTTAGGTCCTCATGCTAACACTTCTTGGTTTGGAACCTAGTTCCTCTCTTTAACTTTAGAACACTATGAGGTACTTTATTAAGTAGTCTTATGTCAATTATGCTTTAGAACACTATGAGATACTTGTCAAGCATGTCTTAGTTCATAGGATATAGAGATTGCTACTAAGAACCTTAACTCAAGTATGTGAAGGTTCCCATATCATGAGACCTAACTTTGGGAAAACCCACACTTTACTACGTAAGAGTCCCCCATTTAACTTGGATATCCTCACATCAACTAAGTGTGGCTCTCCTTTCTTTTTGGAGTTCGGACCCTATCTTGTGTGACACTCCATCTCATTGTTAATATCCACTTGGAGCCAAGCATACACCCCAAGATTTACCTGTTAAGCCTTGCTTAACACTTATCTCTCATGGAAGGATGTCCTTGACAAATCCATCCATGCTTAAGTTATTCTATCACTTTCATCTATCAAGCATTCATAAGGTAGGTTAGGTGAGTATAGGCCTTTCACCACAATTCAACCTATTAGACTCCTATTCTCTTTTAGACTTTACACTCAAAGCCTTACCATCAATAGTTAATCACATTAGCTTCAACCTAAAGCCTTAGTTATTAGGATCACAGCCTTACTCTCAAGGTTTCTTTCTTAATATCTTTTTTTATACCTAGACTTCAAGGTAATTTGATCACATCTTTCATTACTAGGTGACTGTAGTCTTAATTGATCATAAAGGCTCATTTCTAACTTTTCAAGTCATGATCCTTTCCTATTCAACCAAGTCTAGTTCAATTCATTATTAGATTATTCTAACTATTATCAATTAGTATTCAAGACATTGAAATAGGAAGATCACTTTAGAACCTTCAATTTTGCCTCTAATGGCATAAACCCACAAAGATCACATTTATTAACTTAGATTAGGGTTCATAATAGAAATCATATGAAATCATCATATTATCCTTAATCAAAGATAAATCAATCATAATTGGATGTTATCTACTAGATTGGAATCACATCCAAGCCCTACCCACAATGCAATCACAACCCTAGCTAGAATTGGGTTTTTGAGTTCATAACTGGGGGAAACTATGGAGGCTCCATGGGTGGAAGAACCCATGGATAATTAAGCTTAACATACCTTTAATCAAAGCCCTAAAAAAATCTTGAATCAATGGTGAAAATCACCCTAAGCTGCTACCCCAACTTCCTTTCTTCTTGTTCTTCTAGAGAGAGAATTTCTTGAGAGTAATTTGGGGGTTCTAAGATGAATGAGCTAATGACTTAGTTTTAGGGTCTTATTAGGTATTTATAGGTGGTTATTTAACTACTTAACCGACCCCCTAAGCCCTTAATTAAATAACTAACTAATTCCCAAACCCCCTAACTAAAACTAAAATGTCAAAACCTGGTAGCATCTACGCCCCTCCAGCTACGGACCGTAGGTGGAGCTACTGGCCGTCGTTTGGTCTTCGTGGTTAGGGACTAAGGCTCAGACCTGCAGGTCTAGTGGCCTTGACATACTCCCAAGACCTACGGGGCGTGCTCTGGTCTACTGGCCGTAGATCGCCAAACGTAGGTCCATAAAATGGATAGTTTTGGGGACTGTTTTGGGGTCCTCCTCAAGGACCCCTTGCGTGGTCCTTGGGGAGTCGTACCCGGATGTTTAACCCCTAAAACCCCTATTCTAAGTATGGGAACCATTTTTACAAGTTTTAACCCTCATACAACACTCCAAAACTCTAACCAAAGGCTCTAGAACTTACTAGCTTAACTCACTAAATTACGGGGTGTTACATTATCCCCCACTTGAGAACATTCATCCTCGAATGACACTTTAAACACTTCATAAAGTCTAAAATCTAACTTATCAGCCCATTATGCATTCACTACATCTAATGCACACTACCAAGAAAGAAAACTCTGATTCCAAGCTAAACGCATTCAATGCGACACAAGGGACTAGGAACTACTTCTACCAACCCAAAATGCATTAAAATCTATATCTATTCATTTTCAAGGAGGAACTAACATCTCCTAGCTAAAACATGCTCAACACATACACATGGAGCCTAAATGCATTTTTTTCCTCTCAAAAAGCATCTATTTGAGGAGGAACCTTTCAACTCTACCAACTAGGGCATGCTCATAATCAACTCATGAAGTCTATATGCAAATCTACTTAAATGCACTACAACATGAGGAAACAATGCATAAAAGTCATTTCTAACAAGACCTAAGCATTTTCATGAACATGCATCACATAAGAAGATCATGTAAACATACTATTCACACATGACTTCACATAAAAGCAAATCAAGAGGAACTTATCATCTCAAGCTTGAATGAGAGTAGAAGGAAAGGATGAGGACATCGGGACATCTCATTGGCCCTTGGCCTCCGAAGTAGCACTCTTAACCATATTCCTTACTAAAGAACACTCCTTACCAATCTGTGGAACAACTTCCATGTTCTTCTGTTTCTTGACTTGCTGGTCCAAGACCTCCACCGGTACTTCTAAATTAGAGAGGTTCTCACTAAGAAACTATAGATCACAAGCAACCTTACTAACACCACTCAAGATCTCACATGAGCCTAACAAACCGGGACTAAACTTCCCATACTCACCAAACATTTCTAGGAACCCTAATTCATGAACATCACTTAGATTTCACATCACCACACAAAATGATTCTAAACCATGGTGAATTACACTTCTACCCTTCTTAGAGGAGTCTATTCACTAAACCCATCTAGGCATTACTCAAACACATTATTTAACCAATCTATCAACATACCTCAAAATTCATCATAGCTAAGTCGGGTCTACCAACAACTAAACATAACCACACAATAACCTTGCTAGGTAGGACTACTATCTCCCCCTTGGGAGTAAACCTACACAAATTCTTCTAAACATCTATCATAACATAAAGGCAACAATGAAGTACCATTTATACTAAAGACAACATCAAAGTCTATCATCTCAAATCTTACCAAGTCACATAGCCATAATTGGCATCTCAACCAACCTTTCTCCCTCACACCTAGTAGCATCCTTCTAATAGTCAAATCCTAAAGACCATCGGATAGGGAATAAGAGAGAGAGCTTATAGATGTATGGCACGACTTGGAGAATGAAGAAGTGATATTTTTCCTAAGCATCCAATAGCCTCCTATTCATAAATGTGTCACAACTCACACCCATGAATAAGACTCTACTTAGAGTGGTTTGAGAAATCTTAAAATTTATCCCAAAACCTTATGCTCTGATACCAAGTTTGTCACGACCCAGGGGTACCTCCTAGACGTAACACGGTGTACTTGACCCCGAAGGGGTCTAATACAAGCCCTTTGCATCATAACATAGGTAATATAATTGAAAATATGGAACAATTTAAAAATTTTACAATCGAAATCATATTTCATAAAAGCAACAAGCGGAAGTCTTTCTATACTCTTTGTCTCAAACCATCTAATACAACTTTTAGAATAAACTCTTGGGACACAACCCATACAATAGTTTCAACATAAATATAAAATACATAAAGGAAAGGTGGTTTTGTCCTCGAAGCTATGAGGACTCACCAAGATCTTTAACTTCTAGAAACCAAACTCCAAGTAGCTCTCGAGTCTCCAAACCCTACATTTGATTAGAATATAGGCAATATGTGTTAGTACAAAATGTACCAAGTATGAAAGCTAGCACAACATCATAAGACCATCTCATATGGTTAGTCAACATAAGACATAAGCATAAGAGATAATAACATGGTCATAACACCATCAACATAACCATAGAATAATCATCAACACAAGCATCATATAAACATAAGTCAACAGAAGATATATTTAATGAGCATAGGAGATACATCATGTTCATGGCATAGTCTTTACTTAGACTTTCATGGTTACATACTTCAACCTTAAGTCCTTCATATTACAAGAGAACTACTTCACAAGCGACCTCTAAATATACTTGTGCAATGCAAAGATAGCATCACATACTACCATCCCAGCTAAGTACCTCTCTTTGGTCATTCTTGGGCATAGCCCACCTTCACATTCAAGACTTAGGTCTTCATGTCATCTTAATATAATCTATGTACATTGTTAACTCTTAAACTTCTTTATGCCATAAGGGTACCATACTTCTAAGTAACCCCAAGACACACTTGTGCAAAGCATGAAAGGCATCCCATACTACTACCCTTCACACTAAGCATAGCCTTGAAGTCATCTTAGTCATATTCACCCTACTTTTGCCTCATTATTAGCTTAACTCTCATAACTAAGGAAATCTCTCACCTTTAGTCAACTATAACTAGGAAGGGCAACTCTCACTACAAGAAAGTAGAGATATGACGACATTTATTTAGTGACATTTGAAAAAAATGTCAAGAAATAGAGATTTTCTTGACAATTATGAAAAAATGTCACAAAAATAATGATATTTAATTTAAATGTCATAAAAACAACGACATTTACCATAAAATGTCATATAAACAATGACATTTACCATAAAATGTCTTATAAACAACGATATTTGACGTAAAATATCGTAAAATTAGTGACATTTGGGCAAAATGTCATAAAAATTATGACATTTGATGTAAATGTAGTAAAAACAACAACATTATATACAAATATCGTAAAAACAATGACATTTGGTAAAATAACGTTAAAAAGTTATGACACAAATGTCAAAAATATTTAGTTGCTAATATCAATATTTGCACCTAATATTAAAATCTAAATCTTTTAAAGAAATTTCTCACTCTTTGAATTTAACTCTAGAAAATAAAATTTGATGCATAAATGTAATGTAAATAATTATAATAAACTCTCTATCTTTTACTAATTAACTATTAAATAAGTCTTACTTGTAAGCTTAAATATAAATTAAAGAGCTACGTAATTTTATTTTGTTTTTTACATTATTTATAATAGGTAATGTTTTAGCCATAATTATTAGTTACATTTATAGAATTTGTAATACAAGTAAAACAAAGTACAAGATATTTATAAAACAATAAAATTAAGGAAGACAAATTAAGATCCCCAAAACCTAGCCCTATTTACATTATTTTCCACAGGAGCCGCAATACTCCTCTCCCATTTCCCCATCAACTTCCGAATGAGAAAATAGTTTTAAACGATAAATCTCCTTTCTTTCCTTTCATTTTTATCTGATGAACTCATTATTGTTCTTGATCCTTACAGAAAACAATGAAAAGAAAGGAAAAAGATTTCTAGTTTCTTTTTCTTTATGCTTTTTGAATTTTTGGTTTTAATTTTTTCTGAATCAAAGTTTTAGTGTTTGTATATGTATTTATGTATTACGACTTTTGAATTATATAAATTTTTCGGCTAACAATCTAATAATTATATTTTTTCCAGGTTAACATAAAAAAAAAGATTGGTAGTTGGCCAAAGAAAAGTTATATAAATTTTAAACAAATCATTAGACACTCTGTTTCTTTATTATATTATATAGTTCTAATTTTGTTAATGTGAACTTTTTGTGTAGGATTTTTGTAGAAAGTGAGATCTATTATTTACAACAAATGCTTGGCTTGTGAAGAGATGATTCCATAAAGTTTTGTTGCGGAAATTATTCAACAAGCTAAGGAATTAATTCGTTAGAGTAATTTTAATTTAGATAGATGTTGGAAATGTTCTTCTTTTATTTTTAAGCTGGATAGATTTGAATTTTATTTTACACATAACAAATTCTTTGATTTATTATTTAATTTGTTCAAAGTACTTGTAATATTATTACTTTTTTCTTTAGTTTAGATTTAAAATGTGTTTACATCACATATATTCCATGTTTGTAAAGTTTGGCATTTATGAATATACAAATTGAATATGAATATTTGTGTTATGTAAAAAATTGAATAGATTAATATTTTAATAAATTTGAAATCAACGCTAATTGAAATTTTACAAAATTTTAACGTGACATTTATAAATGTCAGAAAAACTTTTTTACCAACATTAATCTAAATGTCAAAAAATTTAAATGATATTTTTTATTTAATACCGTCATTAACCTAAATGTTTGGAAATTGAGTGACATTTTTGGTATATGTTGTAAATAAATGTTAATTTATTCTCGGCATTTTTTGTGCATGTCATAAATAAATGTCGTTCATTTATTATCGACATTTTTGTATATGTCGTAACTAAATGTCGCTTAATAATTACCGACATTTTCTTAAGTGTCGAATAATTTACGACACTCAAATTTCTGACATTTGAAGTAAATGTAAACTAAATGTCGGAAAATGAATTTACGACATTTAAACAGCTTAATACGACATTTATATAGTGTCGTCGTATCTCTATTTTCTTGTAGTGCATCTTAAATGTGAAAACATTTACTCTTTGGAAATACATAGTCCCCATATAACATTTTAAAGAAATGCACTCGGCTCTACTCTTCCTCAATCTCAATGCTTAAGTCTTAAAACAAGTTTAAAAGATTTGTAAAAGACTTCTTAAAATGACTCGAGAAACCCTAAAGACTTGACTCTCAACTCTACCTTGAATTTGATTTATGAATTCAAGGTTGTGATTTGTGATAGGAAAGATCTCATGATGTTTAAGAGTGTTTTTAGATAGTTAAACATGAGAAACGATCAAGAAATCATAGTCTGGAAGCAAGTCTGCAAAGCGGAGATGCATTTTATTATTTGGTCGCGAAATAAATTTTGAGGCAGAAGGGTCCGCGATCTCTCCGCGACGCGGAGAGAAAAAGTTCTGATCCTGAGGAACAGGTTCGCGACCCAAATTTTCCCAACTTTTTCCTTCTTCGTTTTCTAACCCCAATTCGCCTAAATTTGATTCTTCTTCTCAATTCCTCTTTAGTTTCAGATACCAGTATATGTACACAAGAATCTATTCATAAATGACTCTAAAATCTACACGATTTCCTCAAGAACTCAACAACCCTAACTTAACTCAAGAACGAAAGCCAATATTATTTTTTTTGAGAAGGTAACAGTCTAGTATTATATTCCAAAAAATCAAACCTGAGGTTTACTAATTACAAATAAAAGGAGAGTATCAGGAAGATCTTCAATCCTAAATAACAAAAATTACAAGGTGCCTAAAGCATTCATTACTGATTCTAGATCTTCCATATACTCCTATTTACACCAAAAATGAAATAAAACCAAGCAATTCATCTTCATCTTCTGGATGCTGTTACTTTTGTTCTGGAAGCATCTGAGGCTCCTCTCTTTCCACACAGACCACCTTATAGAGGTAGGGATGATCTTCCATCTTTCTTTATGACCAGAAATGTAGGCAAAGCTACTCCATATCTTCAGGGCCTGGACAATATTTCTTGGCATCACCCAAAGTAGGCCCTTCGAATTGATGAAAATGTTCCACAAAATATTAGTGATCCTATAGTGAAGAAAGAGGTGATTGACTGTTTCAGCCTCTTCTCCACACAGGAAACACCTAGGACTCAGTTGGATACCCCTTTTCATGAGGTTCTCCTGAGTCAAAACAGCCTACTTTGCTAGTAGCCAAGTGAAGCAGGACACTTTAGGAGGTATTTTAACTTTCCAGATAAGTTTTCATGGCCAGCCAGTAACCTGATGGGTGAAAGAGTTGAACTTTTTGTAAGCTTCCTTCACACTAAAATTTCCGTGGCAGTTATGATTCAAAACAATCCATCTTGGGAGGTAGAGGTTCCTTTGAATTGTTCAAGGATTCCAAAGAAATCTACTAGTCTTTGGATCTCCCAATCATTTAGGGGCCTTCTAAAACTCAAATTCCATCCCTGATTTGACCAAACTTCTGCCACAGTGTCTTTTTGTTGTTGGTTCAGAATGTAGATATCTGGGAAGAGGGTTTTTAGGGAGCCTTGTTCTAACCAGTTGTCCTCCCAGAAGGAGACCTTCATGCCATTTCCTATTCTAATGCTGCAATTTTCTCTTAATTTTGGCCAAAAGTTTCTGATGGCCCTCCAGATGCTAGTTCCATAAGTACTAGTGACCATTTTGGTAGACCAGTGATCCTCCATTTCATACTTCTGCTTGATAAGTTCTTTCCATAGTGCTTGTTCACTGGATGCTAGTCTCCATAGCCATTTCATCATAAGGCTTTGGTTCTGAATCTTCAAATTCCTTACCCCAAGACCTCCTTTTTGTTTGCTCCCAATCAATTCATCCCACTTAACCAAGTGGAATTTCTTAGTGTCACTATTTCCTTCCCATAGGAAATTCCTCCTTATTGCATCAAGTCTGTCAATGACCCCATCTGGGATAGGAAAGATAGACATCATGTAGGTAGGCATGGAGTCGAGAACACTATTGATGAGAGTGAGTCTCCCGCCAAAGGAGAGATATTGACTCTTCCAGTTCACCAATCTTCTTTCACACTTCTCGACCACCTCATTCCAGATTCCTGAAGACTTGCTTTCTGCTCCTAGTGGCATGCCCAAATATACAGTTGGTAATTCACCAGTCCTCCCCCCAAGTGTACCAGCCAGAGAGGTTAGATTGGTGACCTCATTCACTGGGTATAGGAAGCTTTTTTCCCAATTGATATGTAGTCCTGATATGGCTTCAAATAGCACGAATATGACTCTGAGAACCATCAGTTGGTTTCTGTTGGCATCACAGAAAACCAGAGTATCATCAGCATATTGTAAGTGTGTAATCTCCATGTCACAACCCACCCTATTTGATACTCTGAAGCCCCTCAACCATAGTTTCTCTTGAGCAATCTTCAACATATCATTGAGTCCCTCCATAGCTATAATGAATAATAAAGGAGACGGGGTCTCCCTGTCTTAATCCTCTCTGTGAAGAGAAGAAACCTGTAGGAGAGCCATTGATGAGAACAGAATATTTCACAGTACTGATACAAAACTTTATCCATCTCATCCATGACCACCAAAACCTCTTTTGGATAAGGTCTCCAGCAAAAAATTCTAGTTGAGATGGTCATATGCTTTCTGAATGTCCAGCTTGCATAAAATGCCTGGCACCTTGCTTCTAATCTTAGAATCCACACATTCATTGGCCATCAAAATAGCATCCATGATCTGTCTTCCACTCTTCCTTTAATGAAAGCAAGTCGTTGTGTGTCCACTAGCTTGTGCATAACCTTTTTAAGCCTCTCAGTAAGCACCTTGGAGATTATTTTATACACACTACCAATTAAGCTAATGGGTCTAAAATCTGTGAGTTTCTTTGCACCCATCTTTTTGGGAATTAACGCCACATAGGTGGAGTTGAAGCTTTTCTCAAAGAAACATCTCTCATGGAAATTTTTTACTGCAGCAATGACTTCCTCCCCAACAACCTCCCAACAGTGGGCATAGAAGGCCATGGTGTAACCATCAGGACCAGGAGCTTTGTCTCCAGCACAAAGCTTTACACACTCCCATATCTCTTGGTTCTCAAATTCTCCCTGTAGCATCCTATTGTCTTCTTCAGAAACTTTGTGCCCTTCCCTGCAGCCACCAGAGGGTCTCCATGTCTCAGTTTCAGAATATAGCTTCTGGTAGAAGTCTATGATTTCTTTTTTATTAATGCTGGATCTTTGATTACTTCACCATCCACATTTAATTCGTCAATGTTATTGTATCTCCAGTGAGAGTTAGCAGTTTTGTGAAAGAACTTTGTGTTCTTATCCCCCTGCTTCAACCAATTAACCCTAGATCTTTGTCGCCAAGATATCTCCTCAAACTTTGCTAAATTTTCAAACTCTATAAGGAGATCAGCCTTCAGTTGAATCTCATCTTCATGAAGAGCTCTTTGATCTTGCACTTCTTCTAATTCTGCAATTTGATTGAGAACACTCTGTTTCTGAGAGGCTAAGTTTCCTTGGGATGTTTTACTCCATTCCCTCAACTTATCCTTGAGAGTTTTCAGTTTGAAAGCTAGGATAAAGTCTGGCCTCCCTTCACATACTATAGAGCTCCACCATTCCTTCACACTATCCAGGA
The DNA here is from genome assembly GCA_036250505.1 of Solanum acaule. Classification (NCBI taxonomy): domain Eukaryota; kingdom Viridiplantae; phylum Streptophyta; class Magnoliopsida; order Solanales; family Solanaceae; genus Solanum; species Solanum acaule. The sequence goes on along the minus strand of JAJOOR010002746.1, from coordinate 6,136 downwards.
AACCCTCTGTCTGTAGCCACCAATTTTCAAATTTGAAATAGGACCTCACAGGTTTCCAATTCCCACTTTGAAGCATTATGGGATTATGGTCAGAGGTAACCTTGTGCAATAATGTTTGTTTGATGTTTCTGAATACTTCATCCCATTCATCAGACAAAAGAAATCTATCTAATATGGATGTTGTGTCATGCCTGTCCCCTTTCCTCCAAGTATACTTGCCCCCTACTAGGTGGGGATCCAACAGTCCCATGTCCTCAATAAAGTCAGATAGATCTGTCATTGCTCTAGATATCCTGGAGCAATTCTTTTTTCAGATGGGAATCTTGCTGTGTTAAAATCTCCGCAAACCACCCACGGGCCATCAAATAAACCTCTAGCTGAGCCAACTTCCCACCAAACTTCCTCTCTTTCTTCCCTACTATTTGGAGCATAAATTCCTGTGAGAAACCAAATTAAATCTTGGTTTATCCCAGTGAGCTTACATGTAATGGAGTAAGCTCCTAGGCTGCTTACTTCCCCTGACCACACTCTCCCATCCCACATAATTAAAATACCACCTCTGGTTCCACTGGCTTCCAGTTTGCAATATTTAACCCATCTGTTGGCCCATAAATCTTTCACGAAGCTCCCAATCTCTCCCTCAATTTTCGTCTCTTGAAAGCAATAAATGTCAGCTTTCCAACTATGAATTAAGTTCTTGATTATACACCTTTTGCTTGCCTCGTTCAAACCCCTCACATTCCATATTATGACGTTGACTATCATTGATCACCTGAGATGGTGTATCCCCCCTTACTTCTTGTTCCATTGCTTCTGAAAATGCTGCCACATTCCAAGCTCTTCAGTTCTTTTGCCCCTTTGACTGCTGAAGTCAATTTAGCAATTTCCTTCCCCTTATCATTGTTGATCTGCCTCATAATGTCGATCTTCATAAATAGCATTATTGCTTCCTCTTTGCATCCCTTAATGTCAACACCAAAATCTTTGGCGAACTTAAGTATATTCTGATGAATCCAAATTGGCATGTCAAACTCTGGATCATCTTCTTCCTCCAGATTCTTTTGATTTAAGGGAACTGCTTCTTCTATAGAAATCAGACTGGAATTATTTTCCTCGAGCCTTTGTGGGGTACACTCTTGCGTGCAAATATTATCCAGGGCTGTAGAGTTTCTAGGAGTTCCTGGGGTCATATTTATCATCTCTCTCCCTTCTCTCTCCTCATGAATCTTCTCTTTGATATTCATCCTTGGCATCTGCCCTGTTTCTAGTTCTTCTGGGTAATTTTGAAAAACTGCGGTGGAGGAGATATTGTTTGCTTCAAGTTCTATCGTAAACGGATCAATTAAAAAAGATGGGCCACTTTCTTTTGTTTGTTCCTTTAAAATACTTTGGGCCAGCAGATCTGGGCCCAACTTTCCCCCCTTGTGCATCAGCCTATTTCTCTTAAAAGGAGACTTAAATAGAGTCTCGGGCGCACTGTTCCTACACGTGAGGTATTAGCTGGCAATTTTGAAATTGTAGGGTCATAGGACGACCCCACGTGACCTGACACTTCTGTAAAACCTAAAAGTTTTTCATTCACCTTAGGGTCGGTCCTTTCAGTAGACCGCTGGTCCTTCAAAAGCACTACTCTGCCTTCGTCGGAGATAATTCTCGCCGGCGCCTCTACCCATATTTGTACCTTGAAGGTCAACCCTTCGTGTACCAGTTCTACAAAACTCGGAACATCATCTCCATCTCCTCTTATCTTCAATCTCGCCCATTTAAGATGATTTCGCAACTCAGTTTCTTCCCCAATTTGAATCCAACCACCACAGAAGTTTCCAATCTCACGGAAATTTTGGGACCAAATTTGAAGGGGTATGCCCACTACCCTAATCCATACTTGGTTCAACCTTTCAAATGTGGCGGTTGAGGTCGGCAACCACCATTCCAGAGAAAATTTATCAGATTTCCAGAACCATTCCCCACTGATAGTATGGTCTGCAGCGGTTTTATTTGGGAACTCAAAGAGAAATCTATTGTGACCCAGCTCATATATGTTGATGCCGTGATAATGTTTCCATGAGCTCACAACCCACCAACGAACCTCTGACAGAGTGACATCGGGGATCTCCTTCGGGAGACTTTCGACCACACTTTTTTCTAAAAGTTCGTTCTGACTCTTTGTTGTGGCCTCAGAGATAATAATCGAGTTCCCTTTTTGTTGAATCTTCGCAGCATTTATTTCTCTTGTTGTCCATTTATTATTCCTGACAGAATCATAATACAATAAACCCTCCTCTGTTTTCCTGTGAACCACCTTAGATATCTTTTGGGCCTTTGCATTTATGAATCTGGTTATTTTAGTTGATATGTCCATCCAACCAGAATTTAAAGACCACTCTGGAATAAAGATGACGGCTCTCCTCTTCCCCTGTGTTTTTATGATACTAATATACCTTCCATCTTTATTGAAATTCTTTGAGCAGAAAAATTCCGTGGAGTGATCCCATATCTTCCATCTACGGACAGAATTGCCTTGGCCCTTCGAAGCTTCCTTAAGGGCATAGACAAGCCACTACATTGTCTTCTGGCTCACAGTCATTCTTGTCACCCTATTTCGCCCTCTCTCTACCCAGTCATACAAAGTTTCTGCTTTGGAGACTACCCTTGTGATGTCGTAGGATTTGAAACTCACCGCAAAGTAGTTGGTATCATCTGCCATGGTGGGTGTTCTGAAAGAAAGGGAAAAAGAAAGAAAGGATTTGGAAGAAAGAAGGTGGAAAGGGATTCCGACAATAGAAGATCGCCGGAGAGGGAGCTTCTAGGGCCCAGAAGGGACCTCTAAAAGTTTTTCTTGGTAACCATGCCTGGGAGCACTTAAAATTGGTTTTTTTCTAACGCCTATAATTATTACTCCATTATTTTTTTAGAGACTTACTTAATGAAGCTAATGCAGAGTTGATCAGAGCTATCAAGGAGGACGAAAATTATTGAAAACATAAGTCTGGTATTAAGTGGTTTGTTGAAGGTGAAACCAACTCCAAATTCTATCATTCTGTGGTTAAAAGCAGGAAGAGTAGGATGTCCCTCAAGAAGATGAGGAGAACTGACGGAAGCTGGATAGATGGTGATGAAGAAATAGTTAGAGAAGCTATAGAATTTTTTCAAAGTCAGTTCTCTAAAAGCATTCAGAACAGGGATATGACTCCAATCAATTATATTCCAAGAATCGTTGGAAGGGAAGAAAATCTAATGTTGAATGCTATTCCCACAGGAAGTGAAGGAAGTGAAGGAAGTGTGTGATGTCTATGAGTTCTCACGGTGCTCCTGGACCTGATGGGATGTCGGGAATGTTCTACCATTCTTGTTGGGAGATCATCAAGAATGATGTTTTACTAATGATTCTTGATTTTTTTTTTGAAGGAACCCAATTACCAAAGGCTTTGATCTATACATGTCTAGTCCTTATACATATCATTGGGTGCCCTCAGCAATTTAGTGATCTCATATCAATCAGTCTGAGTAACTTTAGTTTCAAAATCATTACATAACTCATAAATCAGAGGTTACAGAAACAGTCTCTCTACCTTCACAAAGTAGTGGTAAGGTATGAGTACACTCTGCCCTCCCAGAGCCCACTTAGTGGGATTCCTGGGTATGTTGTTGTTGTTGTATAAATCAAAGATAAGTCCAATTATGCAGAAGTTGATATCACCGTGTCAGACAGGGTTCATAAAGTGAAGGTCAATCACAGAAAACATTATGCTCACTCAGGAGCAGTGTTTTGGACGGCGAGAGGCGACAAGGGCCTGCCTCGCCACGCGGCGAGGCGCTCGCCTTTTTGAATCGAGGCGCCAATTAATACCAAAAATTAAAAATTTTAATTGCATATATAAATATCCAAAATCTTAATAGCAATAACATATATTAGCAAACATTTCAATTCAAAAACTAATAGTAGATATTAAAAGTCTAGAACTTGAATGAAGCAATAATTCAAAATACTCTATTAATTAGTATAAAACTAAATTAAGTAGGGAAGAAATAATTATAGAAGAATTAAATTATTTAAAAAAAATATATATAGGCAGTGAGCAGCAGAGCACTTCAACATAGCAGAAGAACAAAGCACTCAGTTCACACTTCACCACCAGTCTACCACTAAAAATAGAGGTCTGAAAAACAGAGCAGCATAGTCGTACTGCTGAAAAACAGAGAAGAAGAAGAAAAGAAGGGAAGAACTAGAAGAGAAGAAGATATTCGCGTAAGTCTCCAGGGGTTGTACCTGAATAGCAGTTGCGTAAGTCGTACCTGAGCAGCAGCGTCGCAATTCGTGAAGGTCACGTAAGTCTCTAGGGGTCGCAACTTGCGAAATCTAAGAAAAGGAGGAGAAGCAGTCGCGACGCCTAATCTGAGGTGAGTTCGTAAAAATACCCAAAAAAAAACCCTAATTTTGGCTTTTAATTATTAAATCTGACTTGAAAAAGAAGAGAAAAAAAAAGGCGACGCCTATTGCATCACCACGTCACGTCGCCAATCGCCTTTTGATCGCCATGGCCCGCCTTTTTGAATTCGCCACGCCTCGTCACCAAAGGCGAAAGGCACTCGCCTTTAAGAACACTGCTCAGGAGAAGGTGCATAATAGCAGACAGTCCAATGGACATGGAAATGTGGTTGTGAAATTAAACATGAAAAGGCTTATGACAGTATGGAATGGGATTATCTGTGCCAAGTTTTATACAGTTTGGTTTCAGTGAATTGTGGATAGATAGAGTTCGGAGGAACATTTCAGATGTGTAGTACTCTGTCAATATCATTGGGGGCAGATATGGATTCTTCAAGTCTACAAGAGGGGTCAAGCAAGGAGATCAGTTATCTCCATCTCTTTTGTGTTGGGGCTGAATTACTGTCAAGACTTATGGATAATCTGATCTTCAATGGGTTCATCCCATACTCCTTTGTCAAAAAGGACCTATTATCACTCCTCTCCTATGCAGATGATACCATCCTTTTCACCTCCGATGACTCAAATTCTCTCAAGATGATGATAGATAGTCTCGGTGCATATGAGATTTGTTCTGTCAGCTGGTGAATAAACAGAAATCTTGTTTTATTTTACCTCCCAGGTGTACTCTTGAGACATTTACAAAGGTCTACAAGACTACTGGTTTCAACAGATCTGATTTCCTATGCAGTATCTGGGATGTTTATTTTTGTGGGGGCTAACAAGGTAGAGTAATTTAGTTCAATGGTGGAAATGGTGGATGCTAGGTTGCAAGGATGGCATGGAAAACTACCCTCTTTTGGGGGCAAAGTTGTGGTGATAAAGTCTGTCTTGCAGGCTCTTCAGTCATCAAGCAAATGGAGATGATCTTGGCTAACTTCTGTTGGGGAAAAAAGGAGGACAAAACACAAATCCCATTGATCAAGTGGTTTGAAATGTGTTTCCTACTTCTGAAGGAGGAGCTGGGTTTAGACCAATTGAAGACTTTTGTAATGCCTTTGCTGCAACGATGTGGTGGACTTTTAGAACTCATAAATCTATGCTCAGTAAAGCCTTAAATGATAAATACTGTTCTAGGGATCATAGCCTAAGAATCTTTGAGATATGGACAATCTCATACTTGGAGAAGGATGATGAAGATTACGGATAGAGTCGAACCTTTTTTCTCAGGAAAATTGGTCAAGGGGATCAGGAATGGGGCCTTTAGCTAAAATGGTCACCGGTAGATGGCATAAAAACTAGGTTTTGGAAGGATGATTGGCATGCAGAAGGAAATATGGAGACTCTCTTCCCTGACATCCACAATTTAGTTCTTCAGCAACAAAGTACTATAGCTGACTTATGGACTCCTCAAGGGTGGAATTTTGTATTTAGAAGACACCTCAATGACTGGGAAATTCCAAGAGTAACAGAATTTTTTAGAAGCGTTGATCAATTTAGTGGTCTGGAAATGGGGCGAGACAGATTGCAGTGGTTGGGAAACAGTAAAGGGATTTTTAAAGTAGGTGCAGTGTACAAGAAGTTGAATCATCCAAATCTGCAGCTACTTAAGTGGCCCTGGAAACATATATGGAAAGCCAAGATCCCCTACAAGGTGTCTTGCTTTGTGTGGTTATTGGCTAAAGAAGCAGTATTGACACAGGAGAA
>JAJOOR010002745.1:0-67267 GCA_036250505.1 Solanum acaule | reverse complement strand
ACTTATCATTCAACTTCTTATTTCAAATATCTTATTCTTATTTTTAAAAACTCTAAGATTATTTGTCTGAGTTCAGGATTAAAATTAAGAAATCTAAACATCAAAATCTAAATTGTGTCACATAAATCAGGACAGAAAAAATATATTCTAAGGCGTGTCTAGCTAGGTCAAAATCAACCCTCAAATTAATGGGTCTTTTTCCTCTTTAATATCCACTCTTGGAGCATAAATTGGGATGAAAATATATATTCTAAAGCGTGTCTCGCTAGGTCAAAAATCAACCCTTAAATCAATGGGTCTTTTTCCTCTTTAATATTCACTCTTGGAGCATAAATTAGGATAGAAAAAAAATTATTATGACTTATCATTCAACTTCTTATTTCAAATATCTTATTCTTATTTTTAAAAACTCTAAGATTATTTGTCTGAGTTCAGGATTAAAATTAAGAAATCTAAACATCAAAATCTAAATTGTGTCACATAAATCAGGACAGAAAAAATATATTCTAAGGCGTGTCTAGCTAGGTCAAAATCAACCCTCAAATTAATGGGTCTTTTTCCTCTTTAATATCCACTCTTGGAGCATAAATTGGGATGAAAATATATATTCTAAAGCGTGTCTCGCTAGGTCAAAAATCAACCCTTAAATCAATGGGTCTTTTTCCTCTTTAATATTCACTCTTGGAGCATAAATTAGGATAGAAAAAAAATTATTATGACTTATCATTCAACTTCTTATTTCAAATATCTTATTCTTATTTTTAAAAACTCTAAGATTATTTGTCTGAGTTCAGGATTAAAATTAAGAAATCTAAATTGTGTCACATAAATTAGGACAGAAAAAATATATTCTAAGGCGTGTCTAGCTAAGTCAAAATCAACACTCAAATTAATGGGTCTTTTTCCTCTTTAATATCCACTCTTGGAGCATAAATTGGGATAGAAAAAAAAATATTCTAAAGCGTGTCTAGCTAGGTCAAAAATCAACCCTTAAATCAATGGGTCTTTTTCCTCTTTAATATTCACTCTTGGAGCATAAATTAGGATAGAAAAAAAAAATTATTATGATTTATCATTCAACTTCTTATTTCAAATATCTTATTCTTATTTTTAAAAACTCTAAGATTCTTTGTCTCAATTCAGGATTAAAATTAAGAAATCTAAACTTTAAAATCTAAATTGTGTCACATAAATTAGGATAGAAAAAATAAGTCGGATGCAATGAAGTGGTTGGCATTAATTATGCTTGTTGAATTTAAAGTCTTTATTAGTCCTTGATCAATAAGTAGGTCGTCCTTTGGGGGAAAAAAAGATTATCTTATAACACATTTTAAAGGAAAATTATTCAAAACTATTAATGTGAATAAATAATCAATAAATTCATCACATGTACATTGAAGGGCAAAGAAAAGATGTTACTTGAGGACTAAGAGAAAATTAAGCCAAGTAGGATGGTGATGGGGCTTGTTGAAATTTTTTTGGGTGTGGTTGGTACGAAGGATTCCATTTTTTTTATATTTGATTGGCATAAATATTTAGAAAATATTTATGAAAAAAATATGTAAAGTAAGAAAATCATTTTCCTAAACTCTCTTCCAAATCTACCCAGACGCCATAGGCCATCAATCAGCTCCCAATCCTGACTTGGGTTAGGTTAGGTCAAGTCTTGGGTCAGGACAAGGTTTTGGGTATATGTTAATGGTGATTCAATATCATAATATTTGCGCAAATTGTATCTAAATGCTCTTGGGATAAAATATTGTCCTTGCTTATAAGTTATAACCAAAGAAAATATGTTAGAAAATTACTTATTTTCCGAAAAAATATTTGGTTTTGTGGAAAATATTTTCCTTCAAACCAAATACATGTTATTTGGTATGAAGGAAAATAATACTTTTCAACATTTTCAAGTTTAATTGGTCAAGATTTTTGAATTTCTTAAGAAAACAAATTCGTTAGTAATGATACAAATGACTTATCCTATTAAATTAGATAAGAAAAAACAAGTTTCATAAACCGCATTACACATTAATTATTGGCTCATCCCACCACTCCCACTCTTTACTGATTCATCCGTACTCCAACTATATTTGTCTAGATTATATAAAATATTTTTATTTGAACTACCTTCATTGATTATTGATTTGTGTAAAACGCCACATCTTTGAGTTTGGCATTCCAAACTATTACATGATCATTGAGTAGAGACAATTCTAAATTGTTCTGCTAAGTTAAACCAAAATTTAAAAGGCACAACTTAGATCCCAAAAACTTTATTGGAGGGGCCTCATTTATCCACATGCCTTTATTTGGATAGCAAAAGAGTTGAAAATTATTTTTTTTTAAAAACACTTATTTTCCCTGAAAACATCTTTCGACAAAAATACTTTACTTTATAGCAAACTCACATTGTAAATTGCACAAGGCCATCTTAAAAATTCTTTTGGTCAGAAAATTTGGCCAGAATGGTATTTTACCTATGTTATTTTACTTTTTTGAATATTTTTACCCTTTAAACTTTAATACATTTTAACTAAAAAATGAAAAAAAGATCAGTTTATTTTAAAATAAAAAAGATATTATAATTTTTTTAAATTCTGGCTAAATTTTTTGGCCATTTAGCATTACCCAATTATTTTATTACAAATCTCATATTCTTGACTTATTCATTCAGATAGGAATTTCCAAAATTTCTTTGATGTTTACTTTATCAACATTTTGACTAATCAAATTCATGCCCCCTACCAAGCCATACACACTATAAATTCTAACAAATGGACAAAAAAATACAACCCATCCTAAAATCTCCAACAATAATAATAAATTTTAAGAAGAAAAATGAGGATGATAGAAATTTATATCTTAGCATTTCTTGTTATTCAAGAAGTGGTTATTTTTCAAAATAGTTTTACAGAAAAAGACTCTTTAGGTTTAGGAATATTGTGGCCACTGGGGAGGCCGCGGATAAGTCAGATCATAGTGCATCTCTTGCACCTAAGTTGTTGGTGTAAGTGATGCGTGTATATATATATATATAAATATATATATATTCGCTCAATAATTGAAAAGGTAAAAATTCATATAGTGGGCCTCAATATGTTTGCGACTAAGGTATAGTTATATTGTAATAATGTAATTTATTTATTGCTCCACTAAATGAAATATTATATTCATGTGTAGTTCTTATCATGATGATGAAGTTTTTTTTTCTCTCACTTTTGGTCTTGATCATTTATTATTTTCTAGGTTTAGTAGCATCATATATTTTGATTTCTCCTTTCTTGTGCTAAATGAACTTTATTTGAAGTTTGAATTTGAAAGCATGAAATTTGAACTTCAGATTTGAGGTCTCAAATATGATTTTGAAGAGGGTAAATTTATAATAATATATATGAATTTTGATTGAGAAGATTGTTTAAACAGTTATTTGTGCACTTACCTATATAATTTAATATTATTCTTTTGTTTCATCCATCGACATTTAGGTCAAGTTACTATCTTTTTTCAAGATATAAACAATTAACATACATTCAATTAATTCCAACAATGAATACCTTAAATGAGGAATAACCCAATAGGTTGTCCGTACAAGCGATGGAACATGTAGTTTAATAGTATTTAACCATCATATTCTTTTAGTGAAATGTTATTAAGGACATCTTTTACATATTTAACCCATTTCAAGTGAATCGGGTCAAGATTTGGGTCCGATTTAGAATGAGTGGGTCCTCAATAAATCAAAATATTGATTTAAAATTTGTAAATATTTTTTTCTAAAAATTTAGAGTTGTCACAACATCAATAGATATGAAAAATTATATTTCTAATTAAAATAATCATGAAAGTTATGTAGGCAAAGTTGGATAATCATGAAATGACTTTTGAAAGACAACAAAATTGGATGGACAACTTTTAAGATTAGTCTTTCTTTTAACAGAAAATTATGTAGAATAGCAAACATTTAGCCTATATTAGGTACTATAGTTATAGTTTAAGAAACTTGTAATTCGCGGCTACAATTTTCCCAATTCTTGCTATCCACATGTTTTGTATAATTTGCCTGATTGTATAATTTGGTTCCTAATTGTATAAATCCAAAATTTTGTATAGATTTATCCTAGCTATTTGTACACGATTAATGAAAAAATCATAATAAATTACCTTGTTTGTATATTGGAAAGCGAAATATACAAACGAAGTTCTGAAAAATATGTATAAATATATAATTTGTATATACTTACCCTATTTGTATATTCGCAAGTGAAATATACAAACGGGCAGAAATAAACAAATCGCAACCTTCATAGCAAACGAACTGTAACTATAGAGCGCAATTATCGAAATTATAGCTATAAAACCTTATTATGTCTATATTATGTTTGCTGTTTCTAAAAATTTCTCTTTCTTTTAACACTAACATTTGTTCACCATATTGCCAATTGCAATTAATCCATGTTCCCTAAGATGATTTCTTAAGATTGGGCCAACTAATAAGAGGCCCGTGATGAGATATTGGGCTGGTCCATTAAATGCATTATATCTGAGCCCAGTCCCAATTGTAGGACCAGTAAACATTATTGGGAGATAAATACGATCATTTCGCGCTGTCATTTAACTTTTGATCCCGTGCAAAAATAGTTGTCACGTTAAAAATTAGAGCTCTATTATTGATGGATCATCATAAAACTTATCTTGCCACAAGTCCTAGCGAATCACCAGAATTTTAGTATAAATTATATCGTAACTTTTGAAAATATGAGACCTACTCGAATGAATGTACAGAATATCTAATCTTACTAGATATGAAATCATGAACCCTCCAAGAAAAATCTTGATTTTTTTCACTTCATTGACCGTTAAACGACATCCTTAATTTGTTTTTTCGTGCTTCTAGTATGTCATGGTTTAGTTATAGGATTATCTTTTTCTATTTTTCTTCCTAGCAGGAAAAGAGAAATAAATAATTTGCTCCATTGTAGCTACTGCTGATAATCTAAAAAGTTTATGTTATGAATCAGTCCAGCCCACTATAAAGATATTGGGCCTAGAATCAGTTACAAGGCCAGGCTCCACAAAAAGGTTAATCTAGGATTAATTCTTTCTTTTTCGACTTCTCACTTGGTATTCAGTATTCATATTGGTGGTAGGACGCCGTAGTTATATGGAAGCAAAGGAGTTATACGAACCCCTTCGACGAAAAGTTACATTGTATGTTCAAGGTTAAAATTGTTAGTTATATATATATATATATATATTAGATGTTGAATCCTCTTGACTTCTTCATGTGTTTAATTCTTCATATTTTGAACTTCTTAATGAATCATGTGTTTACTTCTTAATATTTTAAATCCTCTTAATTAAAATTCTGACTCCATCACTAATTGAATTCTAGATTAATTTAAATTTGTACCGCATACGGCCTATTTAAAGAGAAGCACTCCCTAGTAACATTTTTTCAATACTCAAAATTCAAACCTCGAACTTAAATCTCTAATTAAAAAAAATGGATCATATCAATCCCACCATAACCCTAGTTGGTTAAGGATGGCAATGGGGTGGTGCATGGCAGGGGCAAGGCGGGTTGAGCTTAACTCGCAAATTTTTTAATCTGCATCGTCCTGCCCCGCATAACAACCTTTTTCATTTTCAACTCGCCCCACCCCACCCCGCATAGACCCGCTCCGCCTGAACCCGCCTCGCATAATTTTTATAATATTTTCTTTTTCTAGTTAAGTTTGATACTAAAAATAAAATTCATACAAATAAATTATTATCATTAAGTTGTATTAATTTAATAGGATAGTGACTTAAAAATTTATTTTAGAGGTCAATTAGGAAATAAGTAAGAAATTGTATTATTTTTTATTGAACCATTTTCATTTACTATCTTGATCATTTTAGTAGCTTTAAAGAAATTATATTAATAAATAATGTTCTATCACTTTTATAACCTAATTAACTTTGAACCCACATAAAATCACATTACCCACAACCCGCCCCGCCACACATTAATTTTTTTTAAAACCTGCTTCAACCCGCCCTACATCCCACCTGCTCTACACAACTTTTAAATCCGCCTTGCCCCACATTGCTTTAAACCCACCCTGTCCCGCCCAATTGTCATCCCTATAGTTTGCATGTATAACATGGGCAGGAGTACTAGGCAGGTAGAGTGCCTAACACCTATCATTCATTACATTAAATAATTGAAGTTGAAAGAACAAAGCACATGAAATGCTACCACATGCAAACTAATTAACCCACAACTACTTTATAAGCACTCTTACCTCTCTCTTTTTAAGAACCCTACTTGCTTATCCTTTTAGTCAAATACCTTCTAGAAGAACTCAAAAGGTAATATACTCCCGTTCGCTTTTACATGTCACATTTTGCTTTCCGAGAATCAATTTACATAAACTTTGATTAGCATTTTAAGAAATGCTCTCATCATACTATATAAGAACGATTACAACTTATATATTTTTCATATAATTCTCAAACACCAAAATGTAAAATTAAAATTAATTCAATTTAGTTTTGGTTCAAAAATTAATCAAATTAACTCTTACAAAGCTGAACATGACAAGTATAGGCTAATATAATTTTTTTAGGTACTGATATAAAGTAGTCTGGGCCCGGGGGACATTAATTACATCTAGAAAAATTCCAAATTCAGACCAATATAAAAATGGTTCTTGGAACTACTAATGCCATCAATGACTAAACCTAAAAATTATGACCATTTAGAAGACAAGAAATAAAGGTTTCATAGAATATATGAAGCAAAGAGAGATTCAAAGAACCACTCACATGCCCACATGGACTATACATATAAAGTCAATTTCCCCACATAAGATGGTGTACTTGTAAATAACCAAATATTCAAGTCATTATCAGATAATTTAATTTCGTAAAAAAATAAATAATTTTCTGATAGTGAATCCCAACTTATTAAAATAATATGCCCTACTATCTTTCCTTAATCAAAAGCTTTAATAATTATATACATGCTATAATATATTTGAAAATCAAATCCTAAGTTAAATTATGACAAGTAAGATGACACTAAACACTTTTAATAATAAGCAAGTTAGAATATGAGAATGAGAGATAAAATATTTTATCCACACTAATGATACCCACTACCTCATCTCTAATACTATAATATACTTATCATATAATATAAATATTTTACATTATTGACAAGATCATACTCTTAGGTCGGTGTGTTCACGTGTTAGTTTGGCTCTGATGCACGTATAATAAAATAAACACTAATTATTTATACGTAGCATCTGTAAACTATACAACAATAAAATAATTTTATTAATTTTCTTTTATCTATTTTGTTTGTTACACATATTATAAGTTTTATTAACTTATACTAATAAAATATCTCCATCAAGACCTAATTTGCGTAAATTGTGCAACCTAACTTTTTTTGGACTGTTCTGGAGACTCTTTATAATTAAGAACTCTTTTAATGTTTGGTCTTCTTATGTAAGCTATGTTTGCTTATCATTATATTTTTAATCAAATAAGTGCCTTCTAGAAATACTCACTACTAAATACTAATGTCATAAGTTATGAATTATTATTTGGGCGGAAGTGGATTTAAAATTTGAAATTTATGGGTGTTTTTTGAAGTTTTGATTTAATAAATAATATATAGTTTTCATGTTAATTCATGTGGTATCTTTTGAATTTCAATATTTAAATAAGTTTATCTTTGATTCTAATTTTTCATATATCTTTTAAATATTTTGAATTGTCAATCTAGTTTTATTTATAGTACTTTTTTACTCGAATATATAAATTTTGTTTCAAAATATTTGAAGATTCTATATATGCCTAAGTTCATAGTTAAAGTTAAATTATTTGACTCTCAAATTCTAAACAACACAACATAAATATAAATTATTTTTTTGAGAATACGTACTTGACATGCTTGTATCCGCCCTTGCATCTAGAAGACACTAAGGGCTCATTTGGTACGTGAAGAATAATAAATATTCTCTCTATTCAATAATAGTTGTGTTGGGATTTATGCAGTTTTGATAATTGACAAAGAAGGATGAAACATGTCAGTCAACATGGTCCAAAGGTACACTACAATGAGCAGTTGAATTCGGGAAAACTTTCAAAATAAATAAAGACAAGAGTGCAGAAATCAAGAAATGAATAATATTAATTTCGTATAAAACGCAAGGAATCAAACTAGTGATGAATTGAAGAAAAAGAATCAATGAGCTTGATTTGAAGAAGGAATCTAAAGAACCAAGGAGTTTAGATTAAAGAAGGAGTCTTACTTGAAGTAGAACGCTAAGTCAAGAGAGTTGAAGTCAATAAGGAGTTTGAAGTGAATAATAACTCTATGAAGAATTGTGCTTAAATAGAGGGAAGTCGTTCAAAATACTTGTGCACTTAAAGAGAAAAAAAACAATTGAAAAATTGACTTCGCAAGTGCTATCAGTGAACGGAAGGAACACATCGAAGAATCCTTTTACAAAGTTTATGTGTTAGGAGTTTTTCTTTGTGATTAAGTCTTGATGTAATTTTAGTTCAATGAGTTATAAACTGAATTAAGCGTGTTGTCTTTAGGTTGTGATAACTCGAAGAGTTGGAAACACATATTTTGGGAGGTTTGTGTTGAAGTATGGGAATTATAGTTCGTAATTCCTTAGGTTACATAGGCTTGTAATTTGTTTTATGTGGAGGCTCAATGATTTAGTGAAGTTGAAGTTAAATCTTGTAGGGTTACAGGTCGTGATTTTTTTACACCTTTTGAGTCGGGTGTTTTCCACATAAAAACATTGTGGTTTTACTTACTGCATGTTAGGCGACCTGTTTTACACATAGGCGAATGGTTAAAATCAGTAAATTACTAAGTCGTGCAGACTAACAAGTTGTTCATTATTGACTTGACACGGACATTAAAAAGCAGTAAAAGGTAGAGATAATTTTACCAAATCACCCTTATTAAATATAAGTCATCTAAACATTGAAAAATGAATAATATTTAATATCAACGGTAACTAGACACAACATGGTAAACTATTCATTGATTTTATAAACTGGACAAATATTATTAAACATCTCAAGATAATACAGTAGACAAGTAAAAATAGACGGAAAGAGTAACTAATTTCAAAATTAATATTACGATAAATTTATCCCATTTTATCTGAGATAAAATCGCGAGATGATTATTTCAAAATTTACAATATTATTTTTATCTCATATAAATAAATATAATCATAATTTTAAGATAACTAATCACAAAATAATTTATTATATGATCAAACAAAATGTTTGAATGAAGCAAAGAGATTCCAAAAACTACTCACATGGGCACATCAAGACAACTTATAAAACTTCCAAAAAAAACTTCTTTCTTTAATATATTTCTAAAAAAGAGGTAGTTGCATGAAGTACATCTGGCTAAGGGTCCATAGTCCAGGGGCAGAAGGAATCTCCTGCTCCCATGAGTATAATTTACTCGTTATTTACATCAAATTATATAAATTTGTTATAATTAAAAATAAAATAAAAATGAGAGTACATTTTAATTAATTATGATAATTGCTAATTAAAAATTTACATACAAATATATATTATGTATTTATTGATTTGATATAAATATATCATACGAGTAAATATCAATACAAGAAGGCATGAAGCTAAAGTAAAGATCTACGAAAGTTATATGGCCATAATATTATATTTGTGATATTTTTAATTAAGAACGAAGAGATATTTATCAAATATAAATACTAGTGGAGTACATATATTAGACTAAAATCCAAGATAGCTTATCAAAACTTGCCCCACTAATCTAGATTTCTCTTTCTTGAATTAAAAATAATATTAATAGCTCTATTTGACCAACCACATGGGATGTCTAGTGTTGCTATGTAATTGTGTTGTTTGAATTTTTTAAAATTACTAGTGTATGTGTTATTGTTTGATATTTCATTATTTTTCACTCGATTTGTAATACTTCTTGTAGAGTTAAATTAATCTAGATCTGAGATGTAAAATTTCATTTTGGATGTAAATCTTTCTCTTTCCACTTTTAAAAATATGAAATTATCTACGAGTACTCTGTGTCACTAAATAAAATTAGTGTTGTATTTTATTGTTTAAATATAGAATTTGTTGATCGCTAGTGATCAACATAAACTTTAATCTCAAAATAGAATCAAGAATCTTATTAAGAATAAGAACGGAGAAATACTTACAACTTACCAAAACCTTTGACATTACTATACTTCTTCATATTTGGCATCATGGGTTTGGTTGAATTTTGAATACCTTAATTAATAACTAAGAAATAATTGAATACCTTAATAACTAAGAAAATGCCAACAAATATACTAGCTAGGCAAGTAGACAAGTTATTTTCATCTAATAGAAATTTTACACATCTAATATAAGTTACTAACTTTACTTTGGTCTACTTGTTGGTGACTTCAAATAATTTTGTTTTAAACTTAGACATGCATTTTGCCTTTCATATATTGAATCTTGAGTCAAATTATATTATATAAATTAAACTATAAATTAAAAGGGGATTAGTTTTGATTTTTTTTTCACTTGAAGTTCTGTCTTATACTTTTCATCAGAATTTATTCCCTTATCTAATTCTGAAATCCATACATACGTACAAAGTCAAACAAGAATTTTTCTTATTTGCATGTGGATATGCTAATTATTGTACGAATAACTTTATCCTAAACAAATTATGTCCAAGCTTAAATGTCCATTTGATAAAACATTGAGACACGGAATATATATCATATGACAAAATAACATCACAAATATCTAAATCTCTTGGTTCTTGATATAACAAATTAGGTCCACTTATTGGAAAAATTGGGACCATAATACTATTTTTTATCATGTGTTTGGTCCTTGCATTGTACCTCACAAGTATTATTTGTGCACCACTAAAAATTGTGGTAGGTAATAAAGTAGTTTTTATATTCTAAACAATTAATTTTTAATTCGAGTTTTAAAAATATTTTTTTTTATAAAAAGTATTGTATTTCAAAAATGAAACTTTTCTACAAGATATAAGTTAACCAAGTCTTATAATAAGTATTGAATATCAGATAAAAAAGAGAAATTTAATTCTACACTCTTTACATAGTTTTCAAGTAAATGATAATAAGAGATTATTTTCACGATTAAAAACAAAAAAGTAGTATATTGTTATTTGTGTCATTGTTTTGTCAATTTATTTGGGGCGGTCAGTGCTTAAAGTAGTACCGTACACTAATTTGCCAAACTTCCACGTCTTCAAACATTCACATTTTTTTTCTTACAAAAGAAAATGTAATTAAAGAAATTAAAAAGAACTTTTGTTTTATGTCAAGAAAATCTGCGGTTGATATTTTTTGAGTGCGTATTGAATAAATCATGAACTCTACTTTTATGTAATAGTTCGTAAATAACATAAGAGAAATAAATAAACTCGATTTAAAAGATCAATTCCTGCAATCACAGACAAAAAGTTTTGAACTTGAGAAATCAATTATAAAAGTTGAAGTAAAATTATTTGAGCCACCTTTATAACAAATTATGTTCTACATGTGTGTATTTTAATTGACTAGCTTAAAATTTGCAACCTAATTTTGTTGGACTATTCTAGTGACTCATTTCATATACCTAGTACACTTGAGGAGATGTGGAGAATATAACCAATATAGGTTGTGGTGTAGTGGTGAGACTGTTTCACTCTTAATCAGATGTCTCGGGTTTTGAGCCCTCAATATGAAAAAAAAATCATGTTGGAAGCGTGATTCCCTGAATGAGCTCCGTAGTGCGTAATTTGATTTAGTCGGGGCTCCAAACACCAAATGAAAAACAAAAAAAAGAAATGGAGAATATACCTAAATTCAAGATTTTGACCAACCCTAATATCTCCAAAAATGCCTCCTTGCGAAAGTTTGGTCACTCTTCTTTTAACTATGAGAAGAAAAATCATCAAAAGTTATAATGTGAGATAAAATTTAGAATTCGTCTATTTTCATTAAAACTATTGTGTTTGAATAAAATTTTGATGAGGAGCACTTCTTCTTTTAATAAATCATGCACATTACGAATCAGATTAATCAACGATTCAAAGCTGATATGCGAAGCAACGAGTGGAAAAAAACACTTATAGAAGAAATTGATAATAATGTTGGTTGACTTGTGATTTTTCTATAAGCATATTATCAGAATATACTTTTATTATTTTCCTTTTAGGTTTTTCTTCTTTTTTCCTTGTTTATTTTTCTATAGTCAAATGAGAAGAAAATGCATTTCTAATAGAATTTCAAGCAAGAGAAAAAACAGTTTGAATCAATAACAAAGAAACATGAATATTTGACTAAAAAGAGACAGTTTTTTAGGAATAATTTTACAAGTTTCCCTTTTTAAAAATAAGTTTTGCTAAATAAAATATCAAGAAAAATATTTATTATTTAAAATAAGATGCTACCTGGTAAAGAAAATTATCGAACAAGTCCCTTCGAGAATATCCGATAAAATTTGAACGATATATAGAAGATTAACATAATTTTAGCGCAAAGATAACACCTACAAATCGAAACGATACAAAGATTAACTTGACCTCTATGCAAGGATGAGATGCACAAATCGAGAAATGATACAACTTTTTTAATTGTAGAACAAATTAACCTATCATCACTTATGCACCCTTGACTTGTAGGAATGATATATACTTTATAAGCAATTTGACATCTCTTTTTCTTTTCTCTCTTATTGATTAATTAATATATAAATATATCTAAAACTTAATTCATTTTAGTCAATTAATATATATATATATATATTTAGTCAAATGAGTCTCTTCTAGGAAATTTAAAGAAATTAATATATATATATATATATATATATATATATATACATAACTTAATTCATTTTAGTCAAATGAGTCTCTTCTAGGAAATTTAAAGAAATACTACTAATTAAGTCATATATGAACCATCTAGAAGACACGCAACGTGTGAGTGAAGCAAAAAGATTTTGTGTTTGAAATAATAAACACAAAGTTCAATAAATAAATGAATATACTAACTTAAACATACTATAATATTTGTGTAAATGTTTTAACATTTGAGACTTTGACTTATTGCCAGCGCACCAAAATCACCTGACATGTATAATATCATAAGATTCAAATAAATATTTTAATAGATTTTACGTATGTTTAGTTTTCGAGTTTTTGATTTTTTTCCCTCAAATTTCATATTCAATCAAGCTAATAGCATATTTAGTCAATCTTTAACCTTTTCTTATTTTTGAAAAATAATCTTTACCATTAAGAGGCACTTTTCGAGAATAACAATTTGTATTTGGATAATCAATTTGAAAATTATTTTTGCTAATATAAAAGTAGCAATTCTACAAAAACAAAAACAAAAACAAAAAAAAAAACTTTTGTTACTATTCATAAACACTTCTTTTTCTATAAAATTGACGAAACACCCTATTTCTAAAATAAGTAAGTAATTTATTTTTTTTCAAAAAATATGCATTTTTAATTTTCTAGAAATTGGCCAATCATGTTATAAAACACAAAAAGTAAAATGGAGGGAGTAATTAATCTTTTTACTCCTACACCCTTTTTCTTTTTTTTTTGTAAAAATGACATAAAATAAAACCAAAAGTATCAAATTAAAGTAGGGGAAATAAGATCTAAATGGAATAAAATATTGATGCCAAAAATCAAGAAATATTGTTCATGTGGTCTATAATTAATGTGGGAACGCAAAAAGAAGATAGCTTATCAAATGTTTCAAAGGGCAATAAGTCCATGTTAGGTTTATAATATCAATGTCATATTCTTCAAAATCAATTTGATACGTCACCCAACTGATCTTTTTTCGTTTGTTTTGACTTTTCATTCGATATCTAAAAAGATTATTTACTGTCTCACTATAATCTTTGATGGTACGTACTACGTAGTATTTTTTTAAAGTGTGAAAATAACAACATAGTTATCGTTACGAGATAACTTATCAAAGTTACTCCCCTACAACTCATTGATATACACACATTATATATAATTTTATATATAGTGCTCATATCAATTATCAATTGACTAATTTATCTTAATTTGTGAATAAAAAATTGATAGCTCCATTTGCCCTACCACATGGGTTTACTAGTTTAGGTGAGCTGTATACTAACAGTAACATGTGTTTGGTCCCCTTTTTTCCAATTTTTCGTTATCGTATTATTTGATATTGTTATCACTCTTTTCCTCGTAATTTCTTTACTGTCGTATTCTCTTCTAATTCATATTTTGAAATATTTTTCTTGAGCCGAAGGTCAATGAAAACATCTTTTAAGCTTTCACAAGATAGTTTATGACTTTATGTACACACATTCTCTCTAAATTTTATTTATAAATTACACTAAATATATTGTCATTATTTAATTTATACCATCACAATATTTGATTGTGAGGGTTTTAGGCAGCTTAGCCGACTTATTTTCATAAAAAATTCATCACTACATAATTAATTAATTAATTCCACATTTAATTTTCTTGAGCAAATAGAAAGGTCGTCCCCAATTTTACTTTGAGTTTGTTTACTTGTTTGAGACGAGACATGTAGCTATGATATTATTTTAAATTTTTTTTCATTTTTAATATGACATTTCATTTATCGTTTCCGTTCTCAACTCGCACGTCTAAATATTGTTTGTTAGTGGATGCGTGAATAATCCAGAACATGTTAGGTCCACATAATGGAAAATAAGAGGATTTTTGGGACCATATTTTCTTTTCACGTATATTATTTTTGGATTATTTATGCCAATATGAATTATTGTATTGTCAATTTATTTAAGTACCGTACAATTATTTTTTCCAAGCCTCCACGTCTCAATTTTTCTAACTCCTTTTTTTGACTCCATAGAACGTACGTTCATTATTCATTTGTTGACATTTTTCTTGCAAAAGAAAATGTAGCAAATAAAATAATATTCCATTCCATTTATTTTTAGTTGTTATAGTTTTCTTTTTAAAAGTCAAGTAATATGAATTTTGACTAATAAGATGTATTTTTTCATCATATTGATATGAAAAAAATTTGTGATTTATAATACTTTTTGTATAATTTTTCAAAACACAACATGACAAGTAAAAAGGAATGAAAAGAATAATAATAACAAAAAATGAATAATCTTACATGTAAGGATTAAAGTAGGTTTAAACTTGTATAAACATGGTTTAATATTAAATTTATCAAGAAACACCAATACCAACAAATCTCATGTTTAAGGGAAACAACCTAGTTTAATTATATAAGTCAAAATTTTCTAGTAGTGTTGTTTTTCTAAAAAAAAAAAATTAATTTACAATTTCATACATAAAAAAAAAAGAGTCCACCTTAATTCACGCCGTTCACAATATTGTATGCATGAAATGAAGAGTGACACAATTGCTTACGTAGTCAAGCTTTTTTTTTTTTTTTTTTTTGAGTTTTTACTCCGATTAAATTTGAATTCGCACATAACATAATCCATTTTTAAAAGGTAATACTTTCAATAAGATTTTTTTCATTATAATTCAAACTCAAGAAATCTAACTAAATGTGAAGAAAATCAGGAATCCCGAACCATCACTCCATCAAATTTAAATTAGAGATATCTAACTAAACGTGAAGAAATCTCATACCATCTTACTATCATTGATGTTGAATTATGTATTTACTAACTAGTAGTGGTACAAAAGATGCAAAAAAAAAAAAAGTCGAATCAAATTGTGTTCCAATCGATTTACAATTCCTACTAAATCTATATTTACTATATGTTTCAAATATATCACGTTTTTGAAATATAAATCCTAAATTGTTTAGAATTTGTTATGTAATTTATGTCTAGCTATAATTTGTTTATCTTAGTTCATATAGGAATATGTTTTCTAATCTTAGTTCAATTTGATTTCTTACTATTAAAAATATAAATTTATCTAATTTAAGAAAACTTGTAGTGAGATTCAATGTTTTTAAGTTTCTGAATAAAATATTTTATTTCAACATTCCTCTACCACTAATATATATATATATAATTTTTTTTTTTTTAATTGACCAACTTGATACTCGCCTATTTTATTTCACATGATCAAACGGATCCTCAAACGAGAAGCTTCTAAATATTATATACATCGGTTCTCCAAATAAAACGCACCTTCACTTATGCGAATATTCGCTTTTATTTTATTTCCATAAATACCCTTCCCTTAATTTTATAAATACACCTTATTCCCTAAACTAAAACCCCAAAATACCAAACGAAGCCTTAAAAAAAATGTTCCAAACCTTGAAAAACGAATTTCAAATTTGCGAAGAAATCGGCCGTGGTAGATTTGGTACCGTCTACCGCTGCTTTTCTCCGGCGACCGGAGAATCCTACGCCTGTAAATCTATAGACAAAAACCTCCTCATTGATTCCACCGACCGTGAGTGTCTCGATAAAGAGCCCAAAATTCTTCAACTCCTTTCCGGTAACCCCAACATACTTCATCTTTATAAGGTTTATGAAGATGAGGATTTCCTTCACATGGTAACCGATTTCTGCCCGAATAGCGATTTATACGAAAGGGTTTCATCTGGGTCGTTATCAGAATCGGCTGCCGCGGCCATTCTGACTCAGTTGGTTTCTGCGATTAGCTATTGTCATCATATGGGTGTAGCTCATCGTGATATTAAACCGGATAATGTGTTGTTTGATTCGGAGAATAGATTGAAGCTTGCTGATTTTGGATCTGCGGAGTGGTTTGCTGGTTGTGAAGGGAGGATGATGAGTGGGGTTGTGGGTACGCCGTATTATGTTGCGCCGGAGGTTTTAATGGGGAAAGAGTATAATGAGAAGGTTGATGTGTGGAGTGCTGGTGTTATTTTGTATATTATGCTTTCTGGGGTTCCTCCTTTTTATGGTGAAACGCCGACTGAGACTTTCCAAGCTGTTCTTAGAGGGAATTTGAGGTTTCCGACGAGGAATTTTAGGTCAGTTTCGTCTGAAGCGAAAGATTTGTTGAGGAAGATGATATGTAAGGATGTTTCCAGACGATTTTCAGCTGAACAAGTACTGAGTAGGTTCAATTTCTCTGATTTTCATTTAATTTCACTTTCCCCTGTTTTATTTTTCTTCTGTAAAGTATCTCTGTTTTTTGAGTTGCTGATTTTGATGTTCTTTGTTATATACAGGACACCCATGGGTGATTAATGGAGGAGAAACAAGATCAATGGCTGATCTAAACTGAAGAAGAAGATGATAACTGGTTTTTCCCTAACAACTCTATAAATACTACTGATAAGTTTTTGCTGTATATACATCAATGTCACCAGCTCCATGTGAAAAAGGAAGAAAATGAGGAGAAAGAAAAGCTCTTTTTTGGTATGATATCAGTTCTATTACAAGGGGTTCCCTCTTTTAACTATTTTTCTCCTTTGAGATGTTGTTGCTGTGTTGTGGAGAAGAATCTGAAGAGGATAATGAATCTCCTAAAAAAACAAGTAGAAATAGATGATTTTCCCACTTTTATGTTTTTTTTGGTATATGAAAGGTTGTGGAAGAGAAGGAAGGATAAGTGTTTATCCTTCAAGTTTTGTTTTAGAGGAGCACTATGTATTATGTAATAAAGTTTGCTTCTTTTTTTGTAATCTTTGAGATATCTTCTATAATATTTGTGTCTTGAAGCACCATCTTTTGTTCATAGTTTGTTGTGGAATTGTATTTTCAGCATCTTGATTATGTATTTCTGGTTTATTGATATGAATTATTGGAAACAGTTGCTTTACCCCCTACAAAGGTAGAGGTGAAGTCGACGTACATCTATCTACCTTAGTCTCCACTAGTGGGAGTGATTATACAGAGTAGATTATGATGTTGTTGTTGCCTCTTTACCAAGAGGTAAAGTTTGCGTATTACCCACCAAGAAGTTTGCATACATCCTACCTTACCTTGGCTATACTAATGGGAGGGATTATACCAAGAGCTTGTTTGGATGAACTTAAAAGTTGGTCAAATTTACAAGTCATTTTTAGTTTTTGAGAGTGTTTGACAAAGTTAAAAATCAAATGGGGTCTAAGTATGTTGTTGTTTTACTAATATGAATCTTGAATTGTTGATATTGGGTTTTAATCTTAGCTTAAGCTTTATTGATGAGGAAGTGTCCATACTCCATAGATTCTGCAATGTGTTTCTTGAGTTTGGAATATTAAGAAAGGAGTGTCTTTTTGACTTTTCAAAGAGGAATAATATTGCTTTTCTCTGGTTGGATTCATCAAGAAAATGGAAAAAAAAAAGTAAAAGACTTAAGGTAAAGTACAGTTGATTGTACTGATCCTTTAAGCACCTATCAAGAAAGGAATGGTGGATCTTGTAGCTTTTTGTTGATGTGTGGGTGGTGGTAATGGAATCTACAAAGATAAGGTGTATTTTGTATCTTATAGCATATGCTTTTTAGTTTATAGATATTGCCAATCTATTAGGTGTGTGGTACATATTCTTTTATGGCATGATACATAAAATGACCCTCGACTTAAACAGACAATTATGACTTTTTACTTTTGAGTGTATACAAGTAGATATTTAAATTTGTATAAAATTGAATAAGTAGATACATGTGTCCTACATGACATATATACGTAGGACACAAAATTGTCATGTAGGACAAATGTGTTTATTTGTTCAATTTTATACAAGTTTAAGTGCTTACTTGTGCACACCTAAAATTAAAGGTCATAGTTGCCAGCTGACGTTAAATTAAGAGTCATGTTTATGTATTATGCCTTCTGTTATTTGTTTTGTTCCAAGTGTCCTTATTTGATTGAAAACTGCAACAATAACATATCACGTGAAACCTCACAAGTGAGATCTGGTGTGAAGTTAGAGAAACACATAAATTGAAACATAACAAAGTTGTTATGACGATAAGGTATCTCCTACGTATTAGGATAAGAAAATAAAAAAGAGATTCCTTGTTATGTGAAATTCATGTTTTTTCTATACCTTTATGTAATTTTTTATTAAGGAGGCATTAGTGCTTGTCCTTTAATTATGTTTATAAGCACTATGTGATAAAGTTTGTTGCTTTAATAATGCAATGGATATATAATAATGTGTTTGAAATCACAGATAGAGAAAGCAATACTTTATATTACTATTGTTGAGCTATGTTTTTTTTTTGTGCTTTATTGATGTGAATCTTATTTGTGTGCAATTTGTTGAAAGTTAATAGTATGAAAGCATCTTAATTGACTTTTATGCTTTATTCATGTGGAAGTATCCAGCTATTATGTGATGTGTTTCTTAAGTTTGGGATATTTTTGTAGCATATTATTAAAGCATATACTAATATTCCTTCCTCCCCATTTAAGATTAAAGACTCAAATATTTTCATTCCTTTTTCTTTTAAGTTTTGTGATTAATCAAACTATGTCATATAAATTGAAATGACTATTACTGAACTCTATTGTTACTACTTACATAAGAAGAGTCTTGGCTTTTGTTATCAAGAATAATCAAAAGTATTCTCTTTAAGTGGCGTGGTGGAATAAATGAAATTTCTTAATCATCAATTAGAGGTTTTGTATTTAAGTTATAAGAAATTTTTGCATTGAGTGTCTTAGTTGACATAAATCTGAATTGGTTAGACTAGTCCAAAAATGTGCAAATATGATTAAAAGAAATAGTTAATAGTTTTATCAATAGTAAGTGCATTTATATTATCTTTATTAGCAACAACAACAAAAAGGAAAATACATAAATGTACAACCAAATTTGATTTTAGCTGAAGTAAATATTCCATTTTTTAATAGGGAAAATAATTTGAAATATATTTGAATTTTGATCTAAATTGCTTTAACAATCTCAAACTTTGGGCATGACCTATTAACCCTGCACTATTTAATAGTTATTTTAAAGATATATAGGTGTCCATGTGGACATCATAAATATTGCATCATTATAAATAGTAACTTGTCCAGCTGGACACTTATATACTACAGGGGTAATAGGTCCTACCCAAAGTTTGAGATTGTTACAACAATTTCGATCAAAGTTCAAATATATTTCAAACCTTTTTCCCTTTTTAATATGCACATTATGACACCTCAACTCGTCTTCTTTGTGTCAATTGAACATTCTAACTTACAAAATAATCATCAAGACAACTTCAAGCCTCTCTCGGGGTTAGCGATAAGAGTACACCAGCCCGTGTGGTGACTGTATTCACCATCGATCATTCCAACTCGCCATATCGAGGGTCGGATAAGGCATTCGGGGCAGGCTATTGGAGAAAGATCCTCTCGCTTCCGATTCCAACCAATTTCTAGTTAATGCACCCATAAGAACCCATGCCACAAGTGACAAAGAGGTAGATTCTCAGACTGAAGAAAATTTATGTACATCAACTTCGATTGTTCATGAAAGTTCATGGAACACAGTAAAAGCGAGTTGGAGTATTTAGTTGTCAGTCAAGACCAAATTAAAGAAACTAAATATACTTTTCTGAAATATTGTTTTAATTTTTCTTTTGTAACCTAATTAATACACTTGTTCATCATCCAAACACAATCTTGAGAACTAGGTAGTTACAATTAACTAATTAATTATAAATAAATGGACAGGTCACAAGAGGTTTGGTAAGTGATGTGACAATTTAATTGATTAATAAATGTATGGGGACCAGAACGGCAAGACACCACAACCAAAGACCCATGTGATAAGTCAAGTGGCCAACTGTTTCATTTTTCAACTTTCAATAAGTAGAAGAATTGCAAGAAATAAAGACATATTGCATAGATCAGTGAGCAGACCTATCAAATGCATGTATGGAATGGGAAACCATAAATATATTTGTACAGATATAAATGCACTTTTTTGATTTGGGATGACGCATAAGTACCCCTAGTCTATAATCAAAATCTCATAGACACATTTATTAAATTAAGGTTCTATTACTATTCTGAATCTATTTTTTTTTGTAATTTTAGACACCTTTTAACTTATGTGTCATCCAAATGATAGATTATTCAGAAAGATTTTTTAATTTTGAATAGTTTTTTTACCCTAAATTTCATTATTCATTTTTTTTTTTGTCTTTGTGACACATTTCAACAAATATATGGCAGGTGTTGAAAGGAAACTGGTTGGATGAATGCTATTTATTTTGCAATAATTAAGTATGGAATACAAATAGTAAAAATATGATATCTTGATGATTTCAATGAAAATCAAGATTCATGTTTTTGAATGAAGTAATTTTTTTTTAATTTTATTTGTTGGACTCCTATAATTTTTATGATCATCTTTACTATACCTAATATATAGAAAATAGTTATAAACATTTAATTCAAAACAATTCATTGAAGCAAAATAGAAGAGGTTTACTAGATTGAGTGTGTTAGGTGGGGGGGTGGGGTGGGGTGGGGGATTGAATCAGTGAGAAAAGAAGAAAATAGTAATGTTATTATACGGAAAAATTAGAAAGATTTCCACTATTTCAATAAGAATTTATTTTTAGCTATGTATTTTTCCAATAATCTGATGAGAAAATTATGTATTATAGGACAAATTTCTCACAAATTCATAGTAAGAAAAACGTTTATTTCTAATAGTGTTAGATATAAACTACTCATATTTTTGCATAAACACTCAAATAATATATTGATTGATTTCATGTAGTAATTAGGTAATTATTCCAAAAATATTGCACAAAATAATTGTTTCTCAACTGTTAACGTCAAGAGGATAAAGTGAAATTAACTCTCATTTATTGTTGTAGTTTGATTTCCTTAACCATATTCTATATTTTAAGTTCACTTAACTTTAATATAAAACTTTGAATATAAATAGCATCAATTTACTTTCATCTAAACACACACAAAAGTTCTCAATTTACTAACAAATTATAAATCATGAATTTTACTAAAGTTTTAGGAATAATTTTTCTTAGTGTGATTTTTATAACAAATAATGTTGAAGGTGTTGATGAGGTTATAAAAGTATCTTGCCAAAAAAAATGTAGAGCATGGTGTGTCTTTGATTTTTGCTATCAAAATTGTTTGAAGAATTATTGTCATGAACGTCCTCCTATTTCTTCTCAAGCAAACAATTGTCACGTTGTTTGTTCAACTCATCGTTGCTCCAAATTTAAAGAAGGTATATTTATTTTCCTGTTTATTTATATGATCAAGTTTTTGAGATATCGAAAATATTATTTAAGAGAATTGTGAATGTGTGGTTGATTAGCTATCAAGAAGAAGAGGAGGAGGAAAAGAAGGAAGAATCATTTGTTCGAGTTTTAAGTGAAACTATAAATATTTTTTATTAGTAACAAAAAATATTTTTCATATTTTAAGTAGAAGCTGAAAAAAATAGCTTCTCCAAAAATAGGTATTTTAAATTTTTTAAGGAAAAATACCCATCTAAAACTTTATATTTATTTAATTTAAATTGGCCATTACTTCTTTTTACCTATTTGTCATGTAAAATGATTTTTTGGAAATATTGAACAAACACAAATTACTAAAAGAAAATACTTTCTAATTTACTTAAGTCAAACACAAATTATTACTTCCTCCGTTTCTATTTATATGTCATCATTTTATATTTCACTTTAAAAACTATGTAAGTTTATTATTGTACATTTATTTAGTATTCTCTTGAAGTCAAATTTTCAATAAATGAACATAAATTAATTTATTTTGATAATTAAATTAACCAATGAACATAAATTAATCATTTAGGGTGTGTTTGGTATGAAGGAAAATTTATTTTTAAACCAAAATAAATTGTAATTTGAAGTTGGAGGAAAGTTTTGGAAAATGTTTTCCTTAATTTTTGAAGGGAAGTCATTTTCCTTAAATCTGAGGAAAATGAGTTGATTTGGAAAATATTTTCCAAAACATTTTACCCAACCAAACATGAGAAAATTGGAAAATATTTTCCGGAAAATGTTTTCCTTCATACCAAACACACTCTTAGTTTACCTATGTTGGTCAAGTTCATAATTTCAAGGCTAATAACTATCAAGGGTAATATAGGAAGAATAATGTTATTTACGTATTGGTTTTGTGAAATGTCAAGTACTCTCTCTATCCAACAATAGTTGTCCACTATTAACTTGACACACCCCTTAAGAAACAATAAATAATATGGTAAATATTGTTATTTTATCTTTTGACTTATTAAATTTAATGTTTTGAGAAATGTGTTAGATGATAAATAATATTAAATAGTACAGGTAAAATATATACAAAAGGTAAATTATCTCTTGGTTTTCTAAACTGAACAAGTATTATTGAACAACTATTTTTAGTATAGTGAACAACTATTGTTTGACGGAGGGAGTAATAATTTCTTAATCACCATATAAAATAAAAAATGTCCATCTAAAATGAGATGGACGGAGTAAAGTTAATATTACATTATTATCTACATTTAATATTTTTTGGCGCAGATGAAAAGCTAAGGGGAAATTGCTTGGATGAATGTTCAACAAAAGATTGTATCGAAGATTAACAATGTTATAGTATATGCTACTTGTTTTAAAGAAACAAAGTTATGCAAGAAAAATTAAAAATAAAAAGCTATCTTGATGACTACAAGTGTAAATCAAGATTATGCTTCTAATGAAATAAATAATTTAGCAACTCAATGTTTTACTTGAGTAGCTGATTTATCATAAAAAACTTTTCTATTTTCATAACGTATAGGGATAATGTTGCATACACATTACCTTTTCCAAATCTTACTTGTAGAATATTGGGTATATTGTTGTTAGGCAACTCGATCTTTTGATTTTTTTTTATGCTTCCCTTGGATATATGAATAAAAGTCGTATACCGGTAACTAAAAATAAAAAGAAGCTATACAAAGATGTAAAAATTATTTTAATAGTGTGAGATATTTTGTGATAAAAAAACATACAAATCAATTTTAAATAGGTAATATCACATCATGTTAAGAATATATTTGTGTTAACTTAACCACACAACATGTTTACTTTCAAAATTGGGATTTTTTATGATAACACAAAATATTTCGTGCATCAAGCTTCTCAAATGACGACTTGAAATTTCAAAATGCAATAGTTTGAGTTTTCAAAACTTCAAGCTGACGTCTCTAGATCTATGTTGTTCAAACTATTAAAAAATTGCACTATAGTGTGTCAAATCTTTTTTTAAAAAGGGCTTTTGAAAAATCTGATACGCACACAATAACATTTTTAAAGATTCGAACAAAATAGCTCTGGTGTAAAATATAGAAAAATTTAAAACACGTGCAAGTTCTTTTTGTAAAATTCCATTCCCACAAAATAAAGCTACAAAAGCAACCTATTACAAAGCATATGCTAATAATATTTCCTCATGGAATTTCAGATTGATTCCTTCCTTTAAATATTCAATTTTCAAGAAACACATTTTAAAACAAAAAAAATAGAGGAAATTAATTTAAACAAAACCAAATCAGATGTTTTTGTTAAATATTCAACACATTTTAAGATGATCATAAGCTTTATACACAACAATAAAAATAGTTTTTAGCGACAATAAATATATACATTAACAAAGAGTGATAAAGTCTTCCCGGCATTAGTTAATTGTCATTGGATCCATTGTTGCTATAGGCTTTAGAGACATTTACAAAGAGCGTTAAATGCCACTAAAAATATGTTTCTAACGAGAATTAATTTATTGCCATTAATTAATATTTTTTTAAAAAAAAATCACCAAAATATATTGCATAAAAAGGTTATCGTGAACATGAAGAGAAGAATTTTTTTTTATGATCCGTAAATATTAAAGAGGTAAAGTGAAATTAACTTTTATTTGTTCTTTGAATCTCATATCCTTTACCAAATTGAATGGTGAGTTGATTTAAGAGTCCGTCTAAATTGACTTTGACTTATAAGCCAGAAATTTTAATTTAAATTTTTGACTATTTTGATCATTTTAATTTGAAATTAAGTGCTTGTAATTATTTTTTAAAAATTAGTCAAACACTCCAAAAATAATCAATAAGTTATTTTGATTAAAAATACTTAAATAATAAATTAATCCAAACCGACTCAAACTTAAACATAAAACTTTTAATATAAATAGCATGTATTTGCTTTCATCTAAGCACACACAAATTCTCAACCAAAGAGAACAATTCCATTATATTATTACAAATTATAAATCATGAATTTTACTAAAGTTTTAGGGCTAATTTTTCCTAGTGTGATTTTTATCACAAATGTTGAAGCTATTGATGAGGTTATAAACGTATCTTGCCAAAAAAAATGTAGAGCATGGTGTGTCTTTGATTTTTGCTATCAAAATTGTTTGAAGACTTATTGTCATGAACATCCTCCTATTTCTTCTAAAACATTGAATTGTCAACTTACTTGTTCAACTCATCGTTGCTCCGAATTTAAAGAAGGTATATTCTTTTCCCCTTTTTAGGTTAAGCTTATGAAAAATCGTAAATATTTTTTTCTAAAAAAATATTATTTAAGAGAATCATGAACGTATTTGATTGGTTATCTGAATTTTTCACCGTCTAGTTGGTAAAAGTTTTATTCCCTACCTTACAATTTTTCTCCCCATTTTTCCTACCCCGATTTTTTTAAAATTAAATAGAAATACAAATATTTTTTAGTTGTAGCAAAAATTACTTTTCATATTTTAAGCAGAAGCTGAAAAGATAGCTTCTAAAAAACGGTATTTTATATTTATTTTTTATGGATAAAATTACTCATATAAAGCTTCAATTCATATTTATTTAATAATAATAATTCAAAAGCTTTATTAAATTTAAATTGTCCAAAACTTCTTCATCATAATTTGACTTGTAAAGTTACTTTTTTGTAAATATTGGTCAAAGACAATCTATTGATAAGAATACTTTTAAATTTATTTAAGTCAAATGCAAATTGTTATTATCATAATTTTTAAAAAGTAATTTTAATCATAAAAAATACTTTTCAAAATAAGGTTGACCTATATGTTAATTTTTGTATATTCAATCATTTTGTTTATGTTTGTTTGTTCCACATGTAAAGTTAACATTACATTATTAACTAATTTATTGCTTACATTTATTAATTTTTGGTGCAGATGGGAAGCTAAGGGAAAATTGCTTGAATGAATGTTCAACAAAATATTGCACTCAATATTAATTCCATATAATATTATGTTACTTGTTTTGGAGTAGCAAAACTATCTTGATGTCTACCAATGTAAATCAAGATATAAGTTCTTAATGAAATTAATACTTTTGATAATTTATTCTTTTAATTTTTTTGCTTCTCTTACTATTTTTTAAATTTCTTCGCAATAGTTCATATAAATATAAAATACTGTATACATCGAACAATTTTGTTAATATCTTATGTGTTCATCAAATTAAACATGTTTGATGTATGATTTGTTCACTATTATATACACGTATCAATATATCAATAATATCTACCTAATTATTATTAAGTACAAAGTATGTCTCAACGGTTGATCTGAGATCTCATATAATAGATGTTTGACTTCAAATCTAAGGGTGAGCTACTCTTTCAGGTTGTTATGGGTTCTTCTGCATTTTCTCGTCCATCTTTTCGGATACATAAACACTAGTCTTTTAGGTTTATGTTTTAGTTTTGGGGTCACATCCCCATCTTGACTATTTAGAGTTTTGGTATGATGACTTTCACTTTTTAGGAGTTTTATTTCCGCATAAATTGTTTTGACTATCTATTGAATTTATATTCAATTCATTAGTTGGTTTTAAAATTGCTTTCTTAATAATTATTCATGACTTGGTTTTAACATTGGTGAGTTGGGTTGATTTCAATTGATAGTTAATTCTCCCACCAATTGGTTTAGTGTGGGTGTCACTCACAACGGTTGAAGTCGTACCATAATATAAGCAAAATAAAATTATTTGATACTCAAGTAAATTATAAGAAATTAAATAAATAATTTAAAATTTAATAAGAATTGAACAAGTTGGGTTATAAGTTTTAGATTAATTATAGAACTTCCACTAATTAAAAGAATTTTTTCTTTGAATAGAGAGATGAACATAAATTAATATCTTAATGTTTTTTTTTTTTTTTAAAAAAAAAAGGCTTACTAAAAATATTGCAGAAGGTTATCGTTTTCATTGAACATAAAGAGAAAATATTATTTCGCGATTCGTAAATGTTAAGGAGATAAAATGAAATTGACTCTTATTTATTGTTTGACTGTGATTTCCTTTACCGAATTGAATGGTGAGTTGATTATAAAGTCTGTTTGTATTGACTTCTGACTTATAAGTGATTGGTTATAAATTCTAATTTATGATTTTAATTATTTTAACTTAAAATTAAGAGCTAGAAGAAGACAAATAAGAAATTCTTTTTGTAAGGCTTACGAAGCAAGATATAATGATGCATATTAACTAGATTAATATCAATATTATGTTTTTAACCAAAAATAAAAGAACTTGTAACCATTTTTTAAAATTAGTCAAATACTCCAAAAATAATTAAAAGTTATTTTGACTAAAAATACTTGAAATAAATTAATCCAAACCAACTCTAATTTTAACATAAAACTTTGGATATAAATAGCATCACTTTGCTTTCATGTTAACACAGAAAATTCTCAACCAAAGAAAACAAGTCCATTATATTACTACAAATTATAAATCATGAATTTTACTAAAGTTTTAGGGGTAATTTTTCTTAGTGTGCTTTTTGTAACAAATGTTGAAGCTATTGATGAGGTTATAAAAGTATCTTGCCAAAAAAAATGTAGAGCATGGTGTGTCTTTTATTTTTGCTATCAAAATTGTTTGGAGAATTATTGTCATGAATATCCACTTATTTCTTCTAAAACATTGAATTGTCAATTTACTTGTTCAATTCATCGTTGCTCCGAATTTAAAGAAGGTATATTTCTTTTTCCATTTATTAGGTTAAGCTTCTCAAAAATCGTAAATATTAGTATTTTTTTAAAAAAAAAATACTCCCTCCGTCCCATTTAATGTGGCATTTTTTGGATTTCTAGATTCAAACAAGTCTATCTTTGATCGTAAATTTTTTATAGATCTTTTAAACATTTTGAATTATCAATTATTGTGAATAATAGTATTTTTTTATGTAGTTTACAAATATATAAATTTCATTTCAAAAAAATTGAAGATTCCATGCGCAAATTCCCGGTCAAACTTAAACTGTTTGACTCTCGAAAAACGAAAAGTATCACATAAATTAGGACAAAGAGAGTATTATTTAACAGAATCATGAAGGTGTTTGATTGGTTACCTGAATTTTTCTAATTATTTTGACTATTTGACATATACGTTATTTTTTTGTATATTCAATCATTTACTCTGTTTGTTTGTTCCACATGTAAAGTTAAACACTACTTACATTTATTATTTTTTGGTGCAGATGGGAAGCTAAGGGAAAATTGTTTGAATGAATGTTCAACAAAATATTGCCCTCAATATTAATTCCATATACTGTTTCCGAGTAACAAAGTTATCTCGATGTCTATCAATATAAATCAAGATATAAGTTTTTAATGAAATAATACTTTTGATAATTTGATCTTTTAATTTTTTTTTGCCTTTCTTTGTCATTTCGTTATTTCATCACCGTAGTCTATATAAATATAAAATATTTTATATATCAAACTATTTTATTTCTATGATACCAGATATCCTATATGTGTCCATCTAATCAAACATGTTTGATGTATTATTTGTTGATCACTATTATCTATGATACCAGACATCCTAAATGATCTGTCGTAGATAGTCTACTTTAATACAAACACTAATGGCTATTTCCACGCCTCAAACTCGCGACCTAAATCACATGTACAGGAGATAACTTTATCGTTTTTCCAATGCTCCCCTTCCAAAGACTCAAAAACTAAAATTTGAACATTCTATATTTTTAAAATCTTCAAAATATATAATTAAAAAAATTAAAAAGGAATCAAAACACATGTCAATTCTTTTATTAGAATTCCATTCCCACTCTATAAAGATACAAAAGGAACATTGGTGTTACACTTATTCAAGTCCTTTTAACATTCTTCATCCACACTAAAAAGCATATGCTAATAATATTTCCTCAAAGAAATTTAAGAAGGACTGACTTTCCTTTTAACTTATTCAATACTCAAGAAACATATTTAGAAAAAAAAAATTAAAAAAATTGTGGGTGGGTAAAAGAAAATGAACTCTAAGTTGACATGTGATCTTTTTTTAAGGTGAGATTGAAGTTTTAATATGCGACAGATTAATAACTAGCTCTAAAATATAGCAGTAGGCGCCAGTATGTTTGTTAGAAAAGTGAAATGAAGAATAAATATGTTAGAGTAAAAAAATGAATAAGACTTCTTTTAATGTTTTTAAAATATTGCAAAAAGACGATTATAAATAATCTCAAAACTACTAAGACATAAAAAACTATATCAAATATAATATAAAATAATCCATAATTTATTCCAAAATTATAATTTGTTCTCCCAACGACTAAACCACCCCTAGTCTACTTTTTACTATACTAGAATACTTGATATTATTGCTTAGCTTCTAGACATTTTCCCAAATTATCATTTTTTTTCCATAGCATATTCTGAAATATATGCTTTTTTTCCCCTTAAATTCTTTCAATGTGATAAAAAAAACTGTGTAATTATGAGTAAATTCCAAGCAACAATGAGAAAATTCAGTCATTGAACCAATTAGGAAGAAAACAAAAATACATATTACAAGCATTTTTTTACTAAAAGACTATTTGTGTGATTTGTTAACAGGATCAAAAAGTAGAAATGACAACGAGGCGATGCACGACAGGGCAAAGCAAGACAGGACATGAGCATGACAGAGTGCAATACTTGTGGGATAGTGTGAATTTGACATTTGCAGGGAAGGATGGATTGAATCATATATCACGAAGTAAGTCATATATAGCGAAGATTAAATAAAAAATCTATTAATAACTAAAAGATCATAAGTGGTATTATCCCTTATTTTAACCCTTTTGAAAAAATTGGTTTTTATAAATTGTTTTTTCTACAATCTACACCAAAAATATAATCATAAACAATGGCATGAAGTCAAATAAAAGTATTGAAATTGAAATTAATTAAATAAATGCTTATTGTTAAAAGTATCTAGAAATAGTTGCTTAATTAATATTATTGCCACTAGTTGTACGTTAGTGGTCAATAAAGTGATAATACACATATATCATAACCAATTTGTCCACCACTTATTGCACGAAATTCGAAAAGTTATTTTCACAATTTTTATTTAAAATTAGTCACAAAAAAATTTAAAACAATTTCAATTTATATTCACATTTAAATACAATTAAAATCTTCAAATATCAATGTAGACATCGATAATTTGTGTAACTCTACAAAGAGTTCAATTTCAATAAGAAATTTTGAAAGTCACTCTATTTACCTATATAAAATATGATATATACTTTTAAAAATGCATCTCAAAAATTCCGTAAATCAAGAAATATTCACAAAAGATGACAATCAAACACTATAAAATTATTTCATGAAGATCAAAAACAAGAAATATGTTACCAATAATCTTCAAATTATGGGGGTGCGGGGGAGGGGTTGTTGTTGCGAACAATCATTTTCAATAATTAAATTTCACAATTTTTATATCTAAACGGCAAATAAAACTCAAAAGCATATGGATATGCTATCTTTTGTGGATTACACTCCTTGATTGATGAGTATCAAATTAAAGGAGTACACTTATCGTACCCTTTCTAATAACTTTTGCTTTATTTCCTTTTTTCTATAAAAAAAAATCATAGGGACCACCCTTCATTTATATGTATTTATCATAGTTAGTTTTTTTTTTAATAATAATTTAGATTTTCTTTTGTAGTTCTACAAATTGATGTACTTTCTTTTGTGGATTTCATTATGTTATCATTTACACATTTTAATTTTAAATGTATATAATTAGATATTTAAATTTGTATAAAATTGAATAAGTAGATACATGCTCTTATATAATCATTCGCATGATATATTCGACTTGATTTATATTATGTCATATAGAAAATGTGTGTCATATGTATTCCAAAATTCGAGAAGATAAATATCAATTAAATTCAAATTAAATGACATATTTCCTTTTGTGGATTCCATTCCCCACTCCCACAAAAACTAAAATAAATATGACCCACCACTCCTTGATTAATGGCTACCAAATTAGATGAGTACAACCTACCGTACCCGTTTCTAACAAATTTTATAATCCCAACACAAAAAACACATATGCTAACATTATTTTTCTTCTACTAATATGAGTTATGGTGAGATAGTGAGATTGTTCTATCATTAATCAGAGGTCTTAAATTCGAGTTCTGTATATGAAAATATTTTGGTTGGGAGCGTCATATCTGAATGAGCCCTGTAATGCCTAATCTAGATTTATTCAGGGCTCTAATACAAACTCTGGACACCGAATGGAAAAAAAATAAAAACAAAAAAACATTATTTTCTTCTAGAAAATTCAAAGGGACCACCCTTCATTTATATGCTGATTTATCATCAGTTAATTTATTTGAAAAATTTATGTACAGTATATATTATTTCTTTTCATATTTTTGTAGATTTTTTCTTTTGTAGTTCTACAAAGTACAAATTGTTAAAATTTTCTTTTCACTTTAAATAACATTAAAGTAATAGGGTCAGATTGATAAAACTGTCTTTATCTTAAATAGTTTAGTATTTTGGAGCAATCGGCGGTGAAAAGGGTATTTTTGAGCTACTTGAATAATTGAATAAATGTATTTTTAAGCTAGTTGCCTAACGTTAAAAAGTATTTTTAAGCAAAAAAAAAAACATTAATCTATTTCAAATAATTCAAAATTATTTATAATCATTTTTCCCTTAATTATAATTCTTTACCGTTCAAAAGTCTTGTTTATGAGAAAATTATTCTATTATATATTAGTAAATTATTTATATGTAAGTCAATAAATCAAATCATGTTTATTTATATGTTCTTTTAGGGAGCTTTGATCGAATTTTAACCACAAGCCTATGTAAAAACTTACTTGCAACATCACCAACAATAATATATCCTTAGTAACTCTATAAGTAATGTCTAAGGAGAACAATATATACATAAACCTTACCTCTACTCGGAGATGTAAAGAGACAGTTTCCGATAGACCTCGATTCAACGCAAAATACTAAACAAGACAGATAAGAATTAACTTGAAACAACACAACAATAACATATTTCATATAATCCTCCAAATGAAGTCTAAGAAGGACAGTATTGGATAATTTTATCGTTTCTCCAATACTCCCCTTCTACATATTTAAAAACTAAATTTGAACATTCTATATCTTTTAAATCTTCAAAATATCTAATAAAAAATAAAAAAGGAATCAAAACACATGTCAATTCTTTTATAGAATTCTATTCCCACTTATAAAGCTACAAAAGCAACATTGGTGTTATACAAGCATGTGCTAATAATATTTCCTCAAAGAAATCTAAGGAGGATTTTCTAATTCCTTCAACTATTCAATACTCAAGAAACACATTTAGAAATATTTTTTTAAAAAAATTGTGGGTTAAGGTCACCAAGTTTTAAGTTAACATGTGATTTTCTTAAAAATGAGATTGAAATTTTAACGTGTGAGGGATCAAACAACTCTAAAATAAAACAATAGGTAGACATATGTTTGTTAGAAAAGTGAAAATAGAGAGTAAATATAACTTATTTTTTAGAGTAAAATATCGAATAAGACCTTTTCTTATTCTAAAAAATATTACAAAAAGGTGATTAATTATAAATAATCTCGAAATTGTTAATCCTCATCTAAAAAAATGTGTCAAATATAAAATAAACACAATCCACCATTTACTCCAAAAGTATAATTTTTTCTTCCCAACAATCAAATCACTCCTTACCCTACTTTTTACTATATACTAGAATAATTGACATTATTTCTTGTTTTCTAGACATTTTCCCTAAGTATCATTTTTTCCATAGCATATTCCCAAATGTATGCCTTTTCCATCTTTTCTTTCAATGTGATGGAAAATGTGTATTTGTTTATGAGTAAATTCCAAGCAACATTGAGAAAATTCAGTCATTGAACCAATTAGGAAGAAAACAAAAACACATATTACAAGCATTTTGACTAAAAGACTATTTGTGTGATTTGTTAACTAGGATAAAAAAGTAGAGATGACAATAAGACGGTGCACGAAAGGGTAAAGCAGAACATGACAAGACAGGGCAAATTACAGTATTTGTGGGATAGTTGCGGATTAGATATTTGCGAGACGGGACAAATTGAATTATATATCACGAAGTAAGTCATATATTACAAGGATCAAGATAAAAATTTATTAATACTTACAAAGATTAAAAATGCTCTAATCCCTCATTTTAACCCTTTTGAAAAAATTGATTTTTGTAAATTGCTTTTGCTACAATCTACACCAAAAATGTAATCATAAACAACGGCATAAAGTCAAATAAAAGTATTGGAATTGAGAATAATTAAGATATTTTTTTGTGCTAAATTAATATTATTGCCACTAATTGTACTTTAGTGGTCAATAAAGTGATAATACACACAACACTTATTACACGCAATATAGCTTATCATAACCAATTTGTCCGTTACTTTATTGCACACAATAATAAAGTTTGGTCAAGAGAACTAATTTTGTAGGATTATAGTGATAACTTTTTCAAAATCAATTTTAAAAAGTTATTTTCGTAATTTTCATTCAACATAAAATATTCAGATATATTTTAAATTTTTGAATATCATTTTCAACTCTATTTTTTTTCAAATTTCATAATTTTTATGTCAAAAAACGATCCGAAAAACTCAAAAACACATGGATATGCTATCTTCTGTGGATTCCACTCCTTGATTGATGGGTAAATGAGTACACTTATCGTACCCTTTCTAATAACTTTTGCTTTGTTTCCTTTTTTCTATTTAAATTCATAGGGACCACCCTTCATTTATATG
Source organism: Solanum acaule (assembly GCA_036250505.1). Classification (NCBI taxonomy): domain Eukaryota; kingdom Viridiplantae; phylum Streptophyta; class Magnoliopsida; order Solanales; family Solanaceae; genus Solanum; species Solanum acaule. The sequence goes on along the minus strand of JAJOOR010002745.1, from coordinate 33,209 downwards.
TATTTATCATAAGTTAGTATTTTTTTTTAAAATAATAATATTATATATATTTTTTAAGATTTTCTTTTGTAGTTCTATAAATTGATTGAACTTTCTTTTCACTTTACATAACATGATAACAATTAAGGAAAAAGGGTCAAAATTATCTTATTTTGAACAGTTTAGTATTTTGGAGCAATCGGAGGTTGAAAAGGTATTTTGGAACTACTTAAGAAGTTGGATGGAGTTTTTTGAACGAATAGACTAACGATAAAGATATTTTTGTGACAAAAATGTAATAACAAATGAAATTAATCTATTTTGAATAGTTAAAAAATATTTATAATTGTTTTTCCTTCATATTAATCATTTATATTCCGAAAGTCCTTTTTAGAAGAAAATTATTCTTTCAATATTTTTATATTCTATAATATACTAGTAAATAATTTCTATCTAAGACAAATAAAAGGGGAAACTAAGCAAATACCCTATAAAAGCAAAATAATTACAAACATATATCTCTTTATATTGATACCTCACTAAATAATTATATTGTATATCCCAACTAATTTTCGCTTTATTGATACTAAATCAGTATCATATAATGTATTGGTATCATTAAGACTGATAATTTCGCTTCATTGATACTAAATCAGTATATATATATTGTATTGGTATCATTAAGATTTTTTGCTCATAAATTACTCATTAGTCAATAATACTTTAAAAGTGTCCGACTAACCTAAAACTTAGCACTATACATAGTATGACCGTTATAATTTTTCAAATTTCACAATTTTTATATCTAAACAATCACCAAAAATTCAAAAGCATATGGATATGCTATCTTTTGTGGATTCCATTCCCCACTCCCACAAAAGCTAAAAGAAATATGACCCACCACTCCTTGATTAATGGCCACAAAATTAGATGAGTACAGCCTACCGTACCCTTTTCTAACAAATTTTATAATCCAAACACGTTTTGGGGTTTATTTACGATTTTAAGTCGCGTTGGGTTCGTCACAGCGGTCCTCACCCCGCTACGACAGGGGCCGAGCGATCAAAACCTCCGCCAAAGCGGCTTGCACGAAATAATGAGCTATTTTAATAATTCCAAGACCCCCATTTCACAACACACCTTTAACCAACGACGCTCAGAAAATATCGTTCACACTAAGATCGATTTCGGGAGTTCTACTCATCCGAATTCAATTTCGTAAAGTCGTAAAGATTTCTTAACGACTTATCTAACTACTCATGTAATCAAAATCATAAATAAGTCACCCGATTGCTACCAGATTTCCCTACACCTCAAAGACTTCGATTTCGTCCAAATCTGGACTAGGTTGGGAAATCCCAAGTTACTATGAAAAAAAAATTCGACCCAAAATTTTTCCCCATTGGCTTTTCTATAACGACGGAACCCGGTCGTTACAAAAACAAACTCAAGCAAACACTTTTTCTAAATACTGAAAAACTAAAGGCAAGGACAGATCGATGCACAAAGTCTTTTGTATTATCAGGATTCGGAGAAGGACCACATCTTAAAGGACAATTGTAAACAATCTACTCTAATGTAAACATTAGTGGCTACTTTCACACTTCAAACTCGTGATCTAAATCACATGTAGAGAGATAACTTTGTCGGTGCTCCAATATTCCCATCTAGAAACTCAAAAACTAAATTTGAACATCTATATCTTTAAATCTTCAAAATATATAATAAAAAAAATTAAAAAGGAATCAAAACACATGCCAATTCTTTTATAGAATTCCATTCCCACTCTATAAAGCTACAAAAGCAACATTGGTGTTACACTTATTCAAGTCCTTTAACATTCTTCATCCACACTAAAAAGGATATGCTGATAATATTTCCTCAAAGAAATCTAAGAATGATTGTCTAATTCCTTTAATTATTCAATACTCAAGAAACACGTTTAGATTATTTTTTTAAAAAAAATTGTGCTTTAAGGTCACCAAGGTGGGTGGGGATGGGGGGTTAAAAGAAAATGAAGTTTTAAGGGATCAAACAACTCTAAAATAAAACAATAGGCAGACATATGTTAATTAGAAAGTGAAATAGAGAGTAAATATAACTTATTTTTTAGAGTAAGAGATCGAATAACACCTTTTCTTATTATAAAAAACATTACAAAAAGATGATTATAAATAATATCGAAATTGTTAATCCTGAATCCCTGATATAAAAATGTGTCAAATATAAAATAAAACAATCCATCATTTATTCCAAAAGTATAATTTTTTCCTCCCAACAATCAAATCACCCCTTACCCTACTTTTTACTATACTAGAATAATTGACATTATTTCTTGGTTTCTAGACATTTTCCCGAAGTATCATTTTTTCCATAGCATATATTCCCAAATATATGCCTTTTCCATCTTTTCTTTCAATGTGGTGGAAAATGTGTATTTGTTTATGAGTATTATTCCAAGCATCATTGAGAAAATTCAGTCATTGAACCAATTAGGAAGAAAACAAAAACACACATTACAAGCATTTTGACTAAAATAGTATTTGTGTGATTTGTTAACTAGGATTTAAAAAGAAAGAAAGAGTAGGGATAACAATGAGATGGTGCAGGGTAGGACAGAGCAAGACAGGATAGAACAATATAAGACATGACAAACTACAATATTTGTGGGATAGTGTGGATAAGATATTTGCGAGACAGGACAGATTGAATTATCTATCACGAATTAAGTCATATATTAGGAGGATCAAAATAAAAATTCATTAATACTTAAAAGATTAAATGTGCTATAATCCCTCATTTTAACCCTTTTGAAAAAAAAATGGTTTTTGTAAATTGCTTTTTGTTCAATCTACACCAAAAATATAATCGTAAACAATGGCATAAAGTCAAAAAAAAAATCCTTTGTTCTTATTCTTAGTTAAATGTATGGAATAGATCAAATCCTAAGAAAATTTGAAAATCAAGCAAGGAAAAACCTTTTTTATTTTATTCTTCACGTCCAGGATTACGTCTGGGATCATTAGATAGGAATCCAAAGATGAAGAGAAACAAAAAATATCACTACTGTGTAAACGAAGAATAATTAAAATAAATGTTTAGTGTTAAATTAATATTATTGCCACTAATTGTATCTTAGTGGTCAATAAAGTAATAATACACACAACACTTATTACACGCAATATAGCTTATCATAGCTAATTTGTTCACTGCTTATTGCACGCAATAATAAAGTTTGGTCAAGAGAATTAATTTTGTAGGATTATAGTAATAATTTTTTTGAAATCAACTTAAAAAATTATTTTCGTAATTTTCATTCAACATCATTCATATTCAAACATATTTTAAATTTTTAAATATCATTTTCAACTTCTTCTTATTTACAAATTTCATAATTTTTATGTCCAAAAACGATCGGAAAAACTCAAAAGCACATGGAGATGCTATCTTTTGTGCATTCCACTCCTTGATTGATGGGTATCAAAATTAAATGAGTACACTTATCGTACCCTTTCTAATAACTTTTGCTTTATTTCCTTTTTTCTATAAAATTCATAGGGACCACCCTTCATTTATATGTATTTATTATACTCCCTCCGTGCCCATTTTATGTGGCTATATTTGGCCGGATACAGAGTTTAAGAAATAAATGAAGACTTTAAAATATTTATTAAATTGCCCTTTAAAAAGTAGATTCACTTTTCTCTCTCTTCATAAATGTATTGGAGTATTATTTTAAGATTAAGTGGGACCAATAAGGGTAAAAGAGGAATTGTACCTTTAAATGCTTACCATATAAGGAAATGTGACTTTCTTTTTGGGACCGCTCAAAAAGGAAATGATGCCACATAAAATGGGACAGAGGGAATAGTTAATTTTTTATAATAAAAAATTATAGATTTTCTTTTGTAGTTCTATAAATTGATTGAACTTTCTTTTTACTTCACATAAGATGATAACAATTAAGGGAAAAGGGTCAATTTGAATCGTTTAGTATCTTGAACTAATTGGCTAACGATAAAGATATTTTTATGACAAAAATGTAATAAAGAATGAAATTAATCTATTTTGAATAGTTAAAAATTATTTATAATTGTTTTTCCTTCATATTAATCATTTACTGTTTGAAGTTTTAACCACAAAGTGTACGTAGAAATTTATCTTTTGTGGATTTCATTATGTTGTCATCTATACATTTTAATTTTAGATCTACATAATTAGATATTTGAATTTGTATAAAATTGAACAAGTAGATGTGTCTTACATAACCATTCACAAGAGATATACTCAAATTGATTAGTATCATGCTATGTAGAACACATGCTTCTATTTATTCACATACAAAATTCGAGAAGATAAATATCAGTTAAAATCCAACTAAATGACATATTTCTATATTATCCGAATAGAAAACAACCTAAAACTTAGCAATGCGCATAGTATAACTGTTATATTTTTTTCAAATTTCACAATTTTTATGTCTAAACGACCCATGAAAAATTCTAAAGCAGATGGATATGCTATCTTTTGTGGATTCTATTCCCCACTCCCACAAAAGCTAAAAGAAATATGACCCACCACTCCTTGATTAATGGCCACCAAATTAGATGAGTACAGCCTACCGTACCCTTTTCTAACAAATTTTATAATCCAAACACAAAAATACACATATGCTAACATTATTATCTTCTACTAATATGAGTTATGGTAAAATAGTGAAATCAGTGGCCGAACCAAAAATTTTAATTAGGAGATTCAAAATTTGAGAAGTAAACACATGAACTAGTGGAAGGGGGTTCGACATCTATTATATATACTTAAAAAATCATTTTAACCATGTATAAATAGAAATATTTTCCGTTGAGGGGGTTCGGATGAACCCCCCAAGTATATGTTGCCTCCGCCCCTGAGTGAGATTGTTCTATCATTAATCAGAGGTCTTGAATTCGAGTTCTGTATATGAAGAAAATCTTGTTGGGAGCGTCATATTCGAATGAGCCATATAATGCCTGATCTAGATTTAGTCAAGGCTCTAATACGAACTCTGGACACCGGATGGAAAAAAAATAAAAACAAAAAAAACATTATTTTCTTCTAGAAAATCCAAAGGGACCACCCTTCATTTATATGAATGATGATTTATCATCACAGTTAATTTATTTGGAAAAATTGATGTACAGTATATATTTTTCTTTTCATATTTTTGTAGATTTTTTACTTTTGTAGTTCTACAAAGTACAAATTGTTAAACTTTCTTTTCACTTTAAATAACATTAAAGTAATAGGGTCAAATTGATAAAATTGTCTTTATCTTAAATAGTTTAGTATTTTGGAGCAATCGGCGGTGAAAAGGATATTTTTGAGTTACTTGAATAGTTGAATAAATGTATTTTTAAGCTAGTTGCCTAATGATAAAAGGTATTTTTATGCAAAAAAAGAAAAGAAAAACGTAATAAAAAAAAGAATTAACGTATTTCAAATAATTCAAGGATAATTATAATCCTTTTTCCTTAATTATAATTCTCTATGGTTCAAAAGTCTTGTTTAGGAGAAAATTAGTCTATTACATATTAGTAAATTATTTATATGTAAGTCAATAAACCAAATCATGTTTATTTATATGTTCTTTTAGGGAGCTTTGATCGAATTTTAACCACATGCCTATGTAAAAACTTACTTGCAACATCACCAACAATAATATATTCCGAGTAATTCTATAAGTAATGTCTAAGGAGAACAATATTTACGTAAATCCTACCTTTACTTGGAGATGTAGAGAGACAGTTTCTGATAGACCTCGATTCAACGTAAAATACTAAACAAGATAGACAAGAATTAACTTGAAACAACAACAACAACAACAATAATATATTTTGTGTAATCCTCCAAATGAAGTCTGAGAAGGACAGTATATACACAAACCTAAACCTCTCCTTTACTTTGAGAGATAGAGAGACTATTTCTGATAAACTTTCGGCTCAAAGAAAACAACAGAAATGAAGAAATCAAAATGAAATACTAAATAAAAGGCATGTAGAAATTTACTTAAAAAGATTCATAATATAACAAAAGCAGCAAACTTTTTATTACATAGCAAACTCCCCAACTCAACAACAAAACTTTGATAAAGCACCAAAATACATATATTCCTACTCTCCCTCAACCTTTTATAATTAAAAAAATATATATAAAGGTGGGGAAAGCTTGGATCTTTTTACATAGCCTGAAATCTTTTTTCTTCTTCTGATTTTTTCTTGTTATAATATAAAGTAGGAGATTCATTATCATCTACAAGATTCTTCTCCAATCTCCACAACATAACAATCCATATTTTCTTGTTTTTGGTGTAATATCACAACACATTAGAAGAAGCTTTTTATCAAAATTTGTACTGCTACTAGTATTTATCTTGTTCAAGTTCAATCAACCATTGATCTTGTCTCTCCTCCATTAATCACCCATGGATGTCCTGTATTTAACAAATAACATCAACATCACATATATTCACCAAAGAGAAAACACTAGTTTGAAGAATCAAGAAAACAATTTGGACGACAAGTGGGAATTGCTAGGATGGTAAGCACCCCTTACGTCCAATCCCATGGTTGTGAGTTTGAGTCACCAAAGGAGTAAAAAAGGTGGAAGCTCTTATCCTATGATTGTGAGTTCGAGTCACCAAAGAAGCAAAAAAGGTGGAAGCTCTTATCCTATGATTGTGAGTTCGAATCACAAAAGGAGCAAAAAATGTGGAAGCTCCTATGGAATGGAAAAAAGGAAACATTTCATAGTTCAAGAAATTTAAAAAAATTGTTACTTTAGCTCCTATACTAATATACAGAACAACGTCTCAGTCTTAAATAAGTTGGGTTTCAAAATAAATTGGGGTTCAATGTATGAATCCTCATTTCGCTATTTAAGCTCATTTCATGTCATATCACACAAAGTAAAATACTACAACAACAACATACCTAAAGTAATCCTACGGTTGAGGTCTAGATAGGATAAAGCGTCCATAGATCGTAGCCATTACCCTATAAAGATAGAGACTCAACAAGGCTATCTCTAATAGACTCGACTTAAAATAAAGCATATCGATGCAGTTTGAAACAGGGAATACAGATATAGAGAACAGTAACAACAACGAAATAACGTAAAACGAGAGCAGTAAGAAGGAATGAATTCATAGAAAAGCTTCATTTTTTTAGCTCTAATAAATACTGTAATTTTCCAAGCAACTAAAAAAGGGCAAAAGCAAAAAATACATGAAAATCAGAGAAATTTAACTTACTCAGTACTTGTTCAGCTGAAAATCGTCTGGAAACATCCTTACATATCATCTTCCTCAACAAATCTTTCGCTTCAGGCGAAACTGACCTGAAATTCCTCGTCGGAAACCTCAAATTCCCCCTGAGAACAGCTTGAAAAGTTTCAGTCGGCGTTTCTCCATAAAAAGGAGGAACCCCAGAAAGCATAATATACAAAATAGCACCCGCACTCCACACATCAACCTTCTCATTATACTCTTTCCCCATCAAAATCTCCGGCGCAACATAATACGGCGTACCCACAACCCCACTCATCATCCTCCCTTCACAACCCGCAAACCACTCCGCAGATCCAAAATCAGCAAGCTTCAATCTATTCTCAGAATCAAACAACACATTATCCGGCTTAATATCACGATGAGCTACACCCATATGATGACAATAGCTAATCGCAGAAACCAACTGAATCAGAATAGCCGCGGCAGCCGATTCTGACAACGACCCAGATGAAACCCTTTCGTATAAATCGCTATTCGGGCAGAAATCGGTTACCATATGAAGGAAATCGTCATCTTCGTAAACCTTATAGAGATGAAGAATGTTGGGGTTACCGGAAAGGAGTTGAAGAATTTTGGGTTCTTTATCGAGACACTCACGGTCGGTGGAATCAATAAGGAGATTTTTGTCGATAGATTTACAGGCAAAGGATTCTCCGGTCGCCGGAGAAAAGCACCGGTAAACGGTACCGAATCTACCACGGCCGATTTCTTCGCAAATTTGAAATTCGTTTTTCAAGGTTTGGAACATTTTTTTCAAGGCTTTGTTCTGTTTTTTTTTTTGGGGGGTTTTAATAGAATGAAAGAAGTTATATTTATAAAGTATAAAATCGAATATTCATAGCCTAAGGTTTTACATGGGGTCATTAATCGAGTGAATAAATGAATGGGTTATTAATTTGTAAAAATTTAATGTACTAAAACGAATCGTTATTTTATTTGACTAAAATTTTTACCTCTACTCGCTCCCTATTTTTCATTAGTCAATCAAAATTATAAGCTGAGTCAGTTATTAACTCGCACAAACTTAACGTGATTGAAAAAATGATGATTCATGGATTAATATTTTTATCGTTAATGAATGGTTAAATTTTATATCAAATCAAATTGTATCGCGAGTAAAAAAAATATCCAAAGTTATTAAGTGGGACAAGTAGGACGGCAATAGTTTGAGTCATGAATGTGACAGGGCACGAGGAATATTGCATGTCATATAATAAAATTGTTTAATTTTAATCAACGTTAAATTCTACGTATATTAATATTTATTTTATATCATATGATATAAAATAAAATAAATTTAAGGTTTATGTGGAGAAAGTTTGGTGAATTGACTTTTATAGTGTAAGCAATTAGGTCATATCAGGTATTGTTTGTATATTAACGGCACGAAAGTGGACTTTTCTTTAATTAAAGAATATATTTAGTAGGCGTTTAGTTATTTTATTTTAAATTCATGAAGTTGATGTTAAAGATAAAATAGTATTTCGTTTGAAATTTAGATCTACGAAAATTCACAAGTAAGATCATTTCTCGTTGCTTTAAGTTTTGATTCTGTTTAAAACGTTAAAGTTGTGTAAAAGAATATATATGTATTAAAAATTGGAGTTCATAATTTATAACGAATCACCAAAAAAAATTATCTTATTAAAATTCATAACAAATCGCCAATAATCTCAAAATTTCATAGTGATAATTGGATTCAACTCAAACCTTCGAAAATTAATAAACTACCTCACTTGTCTACTTCAACAATATTATCCTCTCCTTTATATGCACTTTAATAAAATTAAAATTATTTGAGGAAGACAAGTGTTGGATAACTCCAATATTTGGAGTCAATTATGGGAACCATTTAAAGGTGACTGCTTCTCATTTAATTAGATGTCTTGATTTTAAATTTTGTAAATGAAATTTTTTTTTTAATAGAAAGGATTCTATCCTAATGAACTCTACGCAATATGTATTCAAATTAATCAGATTTCAATATAAATATTAAATAATAAATAAAAGGTCAATTATTGGAGGCCAATAAATAATTTAAACCTTCATATCAAAGAAAAGGCAAATGAAAATTCAACAACTGCAAAATGATCATGTGTCACTTCAATTATCACTTTTTTATTTTTGTTTGGTACTAAGAGACGTGATTATTATTCGTATTGTCTATTATTTGTGTGAAGTCTGAATCAGTAGTAATCGTCGATTATTTAGAAAGAAAAAAAAGATCTTTTAGAGCCTTTTATATACTTTTTAAATAATTTTGAGTCTGATTTATTTAAAAAAGTGTATATACTCCTTCTGGTCGATGACAAGTTCTTGATAGTCATTAGTCAAATAAATATTTTGATATATTTAAATATATACTATAAGGTTTTAAAATTAGTCACACAAAGATTATTATAAATTTTAATAATGAGGAAAGAATGAATATGTTCTAACTTAAAGAAAGGTTGACTTAAAATTTGAGACTATTTAGGAATGATTTTAAGTTGATTGAGATTGAATAGGCAGTGTATACTTTATATATTGTTAAATTATATTAAGCTTTTTGAGTGTATCATAATGAATAGACATTATATAGCTTAGATATTAGTAAGCTAATAAACTATATTGTATAGTCAATGTATATTTTTTATATTGTACGGTCAATATACATTCTATAACTTTTAGCTATTTTTTTAATATAAATATAATATGACAATATTTATTATAAACTAATTATTTTATTATATATATTTTTGAAACTAGCCCTAAATTTTATATCATTACATTTAATTTTCAAATAGCAATACCTTATACCAAGACCACAGATTTTCAAAATAGCCCATAGTTTTTTCACATTATTTTCATAAAAAAGTTCAACTATTTGCTATTTTATTAATTAGTAATAAAATAAAGTGCCACATGAGCCACCAAATGACAATAATGTGGGGTGACTCAACTTTCACATTCCATACTTTTTTTGTTTGGTAGAAATTAATAATATTATATATAGATAATAAAATTTGTTGTCAAATAGCAACTAATTACAAAAAAAATACTATAATTATTGAAATCTTTCAAAAGTAATTCCTAACATGTCTATCTGGCATATATATATATATATATATATATATATAACAAATATTTAACTGTGAATCAAAATAATACGTAAACTTTAAATTTTAAATTCGCTAGCACTTTAAAATAATAGTATTAAACAGTCTCAATCACACTAAATATTATACTAGTATACAACTGTATTTCTTAGGTTTTGTTGCTTTAAAATGAGTATATTATATATTATCAAAATATGTTCTTGATTAATCATCAATAATTGAAATTAATTAATCAAGGGATGCATAATTGTATCTTGTCAAGTATAACCTAAGAATATTCATTTAATATGCTTTTTTGGAATCCTTACAAGCCGTCCACTTGAAAGAGTGATGACATATGGCCCATCATAAGTGATTTTGTGAAGTGAGAAGAAAGTTTGGTTTTTCTATATATTCGATATTTGGTATTCGTATTAATAATTCTGATAATTTAAATTTATATCGCGTAAAATCTATTTATGAGAGAAGTACTTTCTAATCATACAAATATTTCTACCATATTTACTAATTCTCTCTCTAGTTTGAGATAATTAAATTTTATCTCACTAATTAGTAATTTTATATCAAATTTCAAATCAGATGCACCGAGATACATGTTTTTTGCTATCAGATACATTGAAATTGGGAGAGAAGGCGAACGACAACTGAAAGGACACGAGCAAGATTTATTATGCATCTCAAATACCTGAATCACACTAGATACATATATTTGGTATGATTTGTATATGAAAAACCAGATAAGCGAGTGAGATAGGAGGAGGCGAGCGAGATTTGTATATGTATCCCATATGCATACTAATTCACTTGAATACAGTATATCTAAAACAAATTAAACCTAATTTTGGTAATCTGGACATATTTGGACACATGAAAATCTAGTTAAATTCGTAAGCTTATAAACTAGCGTGAATCTATGGAATTAACTCCTAAATTAATGAATTTTTTTTAAGTTATCTCTAATAATTTTACACACTGTTAACACAATTAAAAAAAATTACACGTCTTTCAACAATTTTTGACTTGGCCTTTGTTAATCAGAATTCAAACTTAAAATCTTTAATTAATAATGAATATAGTGTATCAATACCACCTAAATCCTTATTTATATGTTTTAATTAAAAGAAAAAGAAAGGTAATCACACTCTGAAAGAGATGTATTACTAGTAACTATAAAATATTAATTATTATAAAATTACAAATGCTTATACTATGGTTTCTTATCCAATATTTTGTCATATAGTTTCTATTATATTTGATTAGATTCTAATAAAAAAAATTCTTCTTATGCACATGGCACAAATAGCAGTTATATGCTGGTACCAATAAATGAATATTAAAGTGTGCCAGCATAAACAAAATATGTGATTGAAAATAATTCCTTTTGGAACAAGTGAAAATGACCTCCAAACTTCAGATTGGAATATACTTTATTCAACTGTTAAAGATTCAATGTACTCACAATAAACATCTCGAAGTATGATAAAAGGATATTGCACTTTGACTTTGTCACTCTAAATTCACCACAAGTTGAGTTTGAGGAGCCGATGAACCCAACAAATTTCATAGTTTGACTGTACAACGAAATTTGAGAAATATGAAAAGATTTTGTAATGTTTCACAACGACCTTTAAAGAAAAGCACACCTTTATGAATGTTTAGCCAAATATATGGAACTTATTATAAGTAGAATGTTGATAATGTTATTAAATTATAACAGAGAAAATAGTACTCCCTCCATCTCACGTGACATTCTTTGATTTGACACGATATTTAAGAAAAAAAAAAGAATTTTGAAACATGTGGTTTAAAACAAACTTGGATATTTGTGTGATTGATATTCATTTCATTAAGGGTAAAAGAGGAATTTCAAAGTTAAATTATTTATAATTACAGGAAGATGACATTTTCTTAAGACGGACTAAAAAGAAAAATGTATCATATAAAATGGAACAGAGGAAGTAATTTTTTTCACAATGAGTCAATCTTTTGCATCAAATAATCACACTCATAGTAAAGAGTTGATTATGATATAATGGGAAAAGATGCTCCCCAACACACATAGAAAACCTTATCTAATCATCTTAGATCACAAAATAAGAGAGTTAAAGTTCATTCAAACAAAAGCTTGATTAAATGTTAGAAAAAAAAATAGGGGAATCTTATAATTTAGAATTCTTGGGACATGACAAGGCTTTTGATTGTTCATTTTGGATAATAATTCTTTGTCCAAACCACTTACAAAGACACACACACAAGAAAAAGAAAACAAAAATGACAACTATGGAATGTGATGATTCACTTTTGAGGTCCCAATGGATGCAAAGACAAAAGAGGCAGTTTTATCAGTCTAATTTTTCCAATTTGTGAAAGTGATTGATTGAATATCAACTAGTTGTAGCTTTGTAGGTCCAGTTGTTTAAAGAGCTTTTGGATATCCTTATGGAGTAAATTCAAATTAATCAGAATTCAAAACCAATAGCGAGAAAAGTTCTAGTCTTTGTTAACCCTCATTTGACTTACAAGACACAAAGGTAGATTTTGATTTGGGAGGGTAGAGTGTACACAAAGCATATCATTGCCTTAGAGGTAGAGATGTATTTTTCGATAGACCATTGGCTCAAAAAATTAATAAAAGAGTGAAAAAACCAAGCAAAATACTAAAACAAGGCATGACAAAGAAAAAGAAAAAAAAACTACAACAAAATAATACGATAATCAAAGAATAAAGTACAATAAATATTTACATAAATCAAAGGAGAAAGAAACTACAAAAGTAAATACTACGACTACCAGTATGGAAGTGTTCCAACACTTGAGAATTGATAAATAATCCTCATCCATATCAATCAAAATTTAAGAAGCATATACAGAAAAGATGGACCTTTTTAACCTTACAAAAGAATTACCCCTCAACCTTTTTTTATCAAAAAAAATATAAAGCACATAAGTAATAGAAAATTTCCCAAAAGATTCTGCATATTTCACTAGGAAGAATATGTCGAAAATAAGTTACAAATGAGAACAAGAAGATGATTGCCTGTAGTTAGCTAAAACCAAAAATATTGACATGATCAACATAAGAAACATACACTCCTACTCCTTGGTGTGTTCCTTTCTTCATAGCCCCTCGCGAATGATCTAATCGATAGATGCTCCGAAGCATATGTCATGAAGGACGCCAAGATAAGGCCACCTACCACCATCAAACCTAACCTGTGGGAAAAACATAAGAACTAAACGTTACGACAGTTTTTTTGTAGATGTTTCACTTACATCACATCATATTAATATTCATATTCAACCAACGTGTACCTGGGAGATATTATTAGACTATTTACGTCAAAGATATTCTAGTGCCTAATCACAAGAAGAAGTATTTGTAAAGACGGACAAGAAAACAAAGGAGAGGGTGGGAAATTGGACGTCGGAGAAGCCAACAGCATCACCAAGAAATTCTACTTTTGAGTGATGAAACTATAAAAGAAAACATGCACCAAAAAGTTATAAAGAGTCATAGAATTGATCAGAATATGTGATGCTACGTGGTCATAGAAGACGTCTTACATAACATCCCAGCAATGTTGTTGAAGCTTCAATATGATAACATACCCAGTGCAATCCCATGAGGGGGGTCTGGGGAGGGTAGGATGTATGCAGATACTACCCCTATCTTTGTGGGTAGAAAGGTGGTTTGTGCTCGGCTCAAAAGAAAAGAAGAATTCGAAGCACAATTATAAGAATATAAGACGGCAAAATACAAAATACAAAGCAATTCACTATGATAACATAAGAGGAATATATGAGACAGTCGTCTAACAAAAATGATTGCTAACGCATCTTTTAGGCTTACCGGGCCTTTAAAATATAACCTATTTGAAATTCTGAATTTACTTGGTCTTTTCTCACCCGTATTTTTTCTTTCTTATTCATGAATGAGTTAAAGATGTGATTAGGAGTCCATTTAAATAATGGTATTGCAATAAACTTATAACTTCACATGTATGGATACTTAAGAGATTCGAGTTTTACAGGTGAAACCAAGAAACCACATGGCAAGTAGACACCAAGTGCTATCACGTAATTCAAATCCAGCCCGAATAGACAACAACCAAATGACACAAAATTGATTGAAATGCAGAAACCCTGTTGAAAGTACCTCAAAAACAAAGAAGTGACTCCAAAAACACCAGGCAATGCTGGGGCTGCAATGGCAAGAAATGCCATCCCTAACCCATAGTACCACGCTGCATTGTCACAACATGATTGTTGCCGCTGATGACCTACAAAGCAACAAATAGGCAGCAACACTGAAGAAATGCACCAACAAATTTAGTAAAATAGGATTTAGTGATCTGGTAAAATGAAACGAACCTTTTCCAGGTTCATAATCCAAAGATACAGGATGAGCCGGAAATTGTCCATGTTGATTTGCCGCAACCCTTCCCCACTGATAAACTAAGTGCAAATAACTTCCAAACAAGAGGAAGAAAAGTGTAAATGTCCATTCGTACATAAGAAGGAGACCAGTCCATGGCATTACTTGGCGCGGAATGATTAAAAGTGGAAGGCCAAGGGACACCAGAGCAGCAGCAAAACAGACACAGACAGATATCGCACCCAGATAAGCAGGCATCTTCAACTGCATACCATTTGGGGACTGTTTATCATTTTAAGATTATGTGAGAAAAAGCAACATAAGCTTATCAATAAGTAAATAAATATGGTCATTAATTTCAGTAGCAAATATATGTCAATATGAAAGCAAGAATTTAAGGCCTCTGCATTGTATGATAATCAATTTATAATTAGTGAAAGTAAGGTGCAGAACTTAATCAGGATGTTGAAGACTCAACAACTGAGAGGAAGGTGAAGAGGTACCTGCTGGTTGGAGCTGATGGCAGATGGAGGAACAGAGGCATAAGCTAGGACACCTCCTCTGACCTTGTAGTACATTTGTCTGATATGATGCCATAGTGATTGTGTCTGCAGAAGCAATCTTTTAGAATATATATTCAAATTTTTGACTAGTGTCTAAGTAATTAACTCTTTTTAAAATCACCAACCTGTAAGAACGACCGATAGTAACAAAATGCTATCAGAAGCAACGGAAGCAAATAAAGAAATTTGACAAGAAGTTCATCTCTGGAATTTTTGCCGCCTCTAGTTCCAGGTAGAGATTCTTGAAGCTGTACCCTGACATTCTGCAGCATAGGGTTAACATAAGAAAGTCACACAATCTTGTATTGGCAAGTACGAAAGTCCTCTTTTTCCACATCAAAAGACATCCTTATCTCCAAGAGGGAAAAAAAAGCTTCCACGAAGACACAAAAAGGTTTTTATGTTGGGTTGGGGGACAGAACCAGGGAGCATCCTAGTGCAGGAAAAAGACAACCACATTTGGAGAATGCAAAGAGCACTAGCAACAGCTGGAGGAGAGAAGACCAAGAATACCTGCCAGACATCAACAGGTTTTAACAGCCAAGACGTCCACCAATCCCACGGTTTAAGTGGGCCAAGTGTGTAATGAATAACTCGAAGTTCTTTTTGATCCACCATCCACTGCAGATACATCAATTAAGAAAAGATAAAGGTCAAAAGAAGGAAGCAAATTTAATGCACTTCTGAAAATATCTACTGCAAACAATTGCCTATGTTCATCTAATATGAAACCTTCTCATTTGTTTCAGCAGGAAAATACTTCCTGCCATCCAAGAAAATCTTCTCTTTTTTTCTGGGATATGGTAAACCTCCTCACCCCCACAGCCCACCCATGGCAAGACTAACGAGTCCAGTCCTCCAAAGAAAACAGGAGTCAGACGGTGATCCATTCCCACTTTATGGTTTGAGGTGGAAATGTACCTAGTATTAGGCTTTTCCTCCCTTATCTCTGGCCAACCAAGATATATTCATTGACTATCTTCTATAATACCATGCACATTTAGTAGCACGTTCTCCTAAATGGTTTGTGCAGTTTTCTCCAAAATTTCTCTTTCCATGGAAATACTATTCTATGGATAAAATATATAGTATGAACCGATCAAATTTCACTAATTGTTGATAACTAATTGCTATAGCCTATACTACAGCAGCATATTTCAATCCCATGAAAGTCAACTTTTTCTTCTTTTCCTATATCTAACAAAAATGGCAGCTTTAATCCTTTCTCTAAGAGTAAAGGGGCAGGCTGGTGCATTAAAGCACCCGCAGTGTGCGGGGTCGAGAAAAGCACTAAAGCTTCCTCTAAGAGTGTAAAAACTAACTGTATTTTGTCCATATTTCATTAAAGGCAAAAGCCTACACACCACAACCCAACCAACTAAAAATACACTCAAAGAAAGGACAGTCTCTTGAACCTTGTTAGCAAGCATGTAGAGGCCAACATCTGCATTGTAAAGAGTAGAAAGCCTCTCCATTTCTGGAACCTTTCTGGAATTTAAGACATCTGATGGCAAATTTGGCTCATAAACCTGAGCATTAGCGAACCCAACATAGTAGGAGTTGAGAAAACCTTGATCACCTGTTAGAAGAGAATCAACAACAATTATCAAAACAAAAATATTTTCACCATTAGGACAACGGAAAAAACAATCTGTGTAACGAACTATCAGAACTAGTAAAATATCTCACTAACATTATTAGATGATAAAAGATAAAATCTTTCAATAGAAACATAAGTTGGACTACAGAAAGATGTGATGACAACATATAACCTTAAAACTGAAGCAGTTCACAGCTAAACCATACCTCCAGTGTAAGAAGGCAAAGTGGTCACCTTGCTCATCATATCATTAAAAACTTTTTCTGATGGCTCAACCACCATGACTCCAGAATTCAATCTCTCAGAATGTTTTAAATTTGCACAAAACTTCCCACATTTAAACAGATCTTCAATGCTTTTAACAACAATAGTATCAGCGTCAAGATACACCACTGCCAAAACAAGGGAGAAATGGCAAGAATAAGGTCTACAAGTCAGAAAACCATATGCATATTGCTTAGCAGAAAAGAAAACTACAGGAGTAATGAGATATCTGTTTGAATTATTCATGTTATGAAACAAGCTAGGTCTCTATCTTTCACATACCCATCGCCCTTCCCTTTAACAGCATACACAAGAGATGACTTAATTGTACTAAAGCCTAGAGCCTGGTAGTACACGCATAGCCTCGGCAACAAAAATTACCAGTATAATTGCTCGAGCCACCTATGGGATTACACTGGGTATGTTGTTGTTGTTCCAATTGCTCGAGACACATTACATCTAAATAAAGTTTTATGGAAGCAGAACATGGTTCTCTTTATCTTCAGATATATTCACCTATTTTTTACTCTTGGTACAGTTACATACTCAATGTACTTGCGCAGCTACATCAGTTTTTTAAAAACAGGCTGACAAAATGACGTTTGAAGTAAAGGAATAAAATTGGAAGAAGAAAACTGAATTAAATTAGACCACTTATACCATCCATTATATAACAGGACATATAATGGTGGAAATCATCAAGAAGACAAAATTCATC
This sequence comes from Solanum acaule, assembly GCA_036250505.1. Taxonomy (NCBI): domain Eukaryota; kingdom Viridiplantae; phylum Streptophyta; class Magnoliopsida; order Solanales; family Solanaceae; genus Solanum; species Solanum acaule. The sequence goes on along the minus strand of JAJOOR010002745.1, from coordinate 15,288 downwards.
AAGCCAAAGTTTAGAAACACCTAAGAAATATCCAAGGCTCTATTTTACATCCCTTTCTTTCTTTAGCATTTAGGTTGAAGTTTGACACATCGAATTACCTTTCTTGTAAGTGGTCATGTTAAATATTTTTAGCTTTGTGTAGACACCCCAAAACCTCTTCGGTCTCACTTGATTTGGGTTTGCCAGTAAACTAATTTTCTCCACAATCCAACCATCTGCCTGCAAGAAAGAAATCAAACACCAAAACAACCATTTTAACAGGAAAGTTAAGCACCGCCTAGAAATAGCTACACAATAAACAAAAAGACTGACAATTAATTTAAGAATAAATGCTACAATAAAGAATAACAGCTAAAACAAAGACTATTATAGGACTTCACCCAGGCAAAGTAAATCACAATTCACAGGTACCACTTTTACGATTTGCTTTTACTGACTGGAAAGAGTGCGAAGTAATTTAGTTTCAAAATAGAAAAAAGAATCTATCTTCAAGATAGACCCAGTTTACTACTTCTAACAATTAAGCAGCACTCGACTTAGATTTTAATATTCACTTACTTACTAGTCCTAGATCACTAATAAAGCAATTAACTTAACATTCATCAATTTACACTCTTAAAGAATACCCATGAGGAAGTGAACTTTCTTTTTCTAACAATTTATGTTTACGGCTCAGCTTGTGTGTACTTTCACTAATCCACAAGGCAATCAGCTAAAACCCACAATGCAAGTGATGGGAAAAACCTGCTCACAGAAGCTGGATAGATGGGCTTACACACTGAAGCATTGGGGATTCGGACCAGAATCACCAGGTTTTTCTCTTATGGCTTAAACACTGAGTCATCCTCTTGGAGACAATACTGAGCTATTCTTAACATGCAAGCACATAAAAAGTTGAATTTATTGGTCCTACAACAATAACAAATCAGCTAACTTTACAGTTCCCAGCTCAGCAACAATAACAAATCAACTAGCTTTATATTTCCCAGCTCAACAGCAACAACATCATACCTAGTGTAATCCCACAAGTGGGGTCAAGGATGGGTAAGATGTATGCAGACCTTACCACTACCTTTAAACGGTAGAGAGATGTTTCTATAATTGAATATCCAAAATGGATCCAAATGAAACAGAACGAAATGGATTCATATAGTTGACCCCAACTAGTTTGGGATCGAGGGGTTTATGTTCTTATAGTATTACTAAGTATTCATCAATAAGCAAGCACATATTGTCCTAGAACAATGACAAATCAACTGCCTTTACAATTCCCAGCACAAGCTTATAAAAAAAACTACCATTTCATTCCTATAATGAAGTTATTCCTATAACTGAGTATCCCATACGGGTCCAAATGAAACAGAACGAAATGGATTCATATAGTTGACACTTGACCCCAACTAGTTTGGGATCGAGGGGTGTATGTTCTTATAAGCAAACACATAGAAGGCGAAAAAATGAATTCATTAGTCCTAGAACAATAACAATTCAACAGTCTTCACATCTCCCAGCTCAACCTTATAAAAAAAACTATAGTTGAGTATCCGATACGGGTACAAATGAAACAAATTAAAAATAAGATTCATATAGCCGACCTCAACTAGTTCGAGATCAAGGGGTTTATGTTCTTGTACTAGTATTCAGTATTACTCAAAAATAACTTTGATCAGAGTATGATCAAAACCTACCTGGAGTAGTTGTTTGGCATATTGAGAGACCCCATCAGAGACCAAAACTACCATATCTTTGGTGGATCCAGTATCCCTAATCGACTTGCCAAGTACTCGAACCCCAAGCAAGAACTCATCGCCATACAAAAGGGTCACATATGCTTCTTCAGATTTGGAACAATAAGCTCCAATTAAACAATTACACAACAAGAATAAAACCCCAAATCGTAAAAAACTGATTCTCATCACACTACACTGAAAAAAAGATCGTTTTTTTTCTCTTTTTTCAAATGGAAATTGAAAAGGGGGATCTATTTTCAACTGGGGTTTTTGAATTCTTCAAAGTTCATATGGATTCTTGAATTTTTATTGCTCCTTTTTCCTGCAAGGCAATGTTCATAGTCTTGTTTGTCGTCTCCCTTTTTGGTTTGGCTGTCTTTCTGGAAAATAGGAGTTGTCAACCGTCTCTCAACGTGCTCATATGGATAAAAGGAAATTGCATGGAACAAGGAACAAAAATACCATACCAACATAGGTCGTGGTGGAAGGGTAAGTCTCGTAGTTGAGTTTCGATATAAAAAAATTTGATTGGGAGTGTGGTCTTCTAAAATGGGCTTTTCAATGCGTGAATTCGAATGACGTTGTCTCTAATTAGGGTAGCGGATACTAGATGAAAAACAAAAAGAAAAAGAAGAAGCATAATTTTGATTTGTATTGATCGAGTATAATGTTCGTATTAGACACTTTCTACTCATATTTTTGTTAATTCGAGTTTCCATTACGTATATTAGTTAATTATGTAAAATGTTCTATTTTAGTTATGTACATCAACATTAATTGGAACATATATAAGTGCTTCACCATTTATTGAGGTTAATGTGTATTAATAAAAGAGGTGACATATTTTAAGTTGTTAATTTATTTACATAATGAGCACTTGAAAATATGGATAATCTTTTTCAAAATTTCGAATTAGAAATGTCTAATATGAACATCTTATCACATATTTAATTAAAATATAGCATAGTTTAAATGTATAAATAAAATTAATAGACAAGTTTAAAGATTGTAAGGTGTATTCTGTCTAAGTTTTGGCTCAAAATAAAGTATAGCATGAACTTAGAACTAATAGAGTCAGACTCATTTTGTGAAACTCAAGTAAATAATCCAATTACACAATAAGGTAAAGAAAATTGAGAATGGAAATTATAATATGAGAAATCAAACACTCAATAATAAAATAAAAATTTAGATAGCAAATCAATTGAATTGTTGAGATTTTTATTTTAATTTAAATTTGAATAGATTAGAGGTGAACTAATTAATTTTATGTGTTCATCTAAATATGAAATACTATTACTTTACATCGGAAAAGAATAAATTTGATTGTCTTTTAAAGAGTACTTATCCTAATGGTTTAATCAATAACCGAACTAACAATAATCAATAATCGATAAGTCAATATCTTAATGGTTCTATAACGGTTTCATATGTCTATAAATTCATAATCGATAAATTGAATCGATAAACTTCAAAATCTAACCGACAATAGTTCTAACACCTCAACTAATAAAGCAAGTATTTGTGACTATTTTTAAATGAAAATAGTATTCTCCAAAAATATTACTACAACTAATTTGTTAAGAAAATAAAACCTTTTATTCTTTTTCCTAAACCTTTACCATTAAATAGTTTTATTAGTTAATTTCTGGAAAAAAAAAATCCATCAAAACCCCCAATCCCCTAAACCCTTTCTTTGTTTTAATTAGGATCAAAATTGTCCTTTATGTTTGAATTAAGAATCAAAGTAATCCTTGTGTTTTAAACTCGAGGAGGGTGCTATGCATATTGGTGTCTTGTTTATCTGCAAGCAAGTTTCTCGCACACAAGGTGCTCGATCAATTGTCCCAGTGATCATATAGCCTTAGTCCATTCTACTTGCTCCAATTATGAAAGATTCTAAATATTAGTAAGCTCGAAGAAGCATATGTTTTTCTCGTAGTATAGAAAAATGTATCTTTTTATTTTGTCATGTAATAGATATGATACATAATGTATGTTTGGTTTCAATGTGTGGAGAAGTTGGCTTGAAATTTTTTGATATTATATGTGTTGATGGTGCAAATATACTATACATTCTAAAGATAAAAGTATTACACATTGGCCAATATAATTTGAAGATGAAATATACATTTCTTCATTATGATATGAATAGAATTAAAGCTAGTTAGGACATAATATATTCATTATAAGTATTTCAATTCATAAAAATGTCAAGTCTCTTGTATTTTCCAACATCAAAAGAATCAAAACTATATTAGATTTACACTAGAACAACACTAAAATTTTAGCAAAACTCCACCAAAACGCAGCAGAGCACCAACAATGCGTAAAACAACACCAAAAGTTCATCAAAATATCATTACAATTGCACCTAAACAGCACCGACAATGAATCAAAATAGCTGGACTAAAAATTCACACTAATACAACACTATGGTTGCACCAACATAGCAGCAGAGATCCAAAATTGCTCCAAAAAAGTATCAAAACAACATTACAATTACACCAAAACAGCAGCACCAAAATTGCCTCTAAATCAGCATTAAACTTGCATCAATACCACGACCAGAAAACACCAGAACTGTGCCAGAAACAGCAGTAGAAAATCACCATAACAGCAGCACAATAGCTACAAAACACCAGAACTGTGCCAGAAACAGCAGTAGAAAATCACCATAACAGCAGCAAAATAGCTACAAAACTGCACGAGAAAAACTCCAAAAACAGACCCCGAAATTGCACCAAAACAGCAGCTCCATATTCGCACTAAAACAACACTAAAATTGCACCAAAACAGCACCAGATTCGCATAGAAACTACACCGAAAAGAAAAGAAACTGAATAACAATAGCAAAATATAGTTTAAACTTGAAAAACACACAATGATCCATTTTTTACCAGAAAAGTTGTATTTTTTTATAATGTAACTCCACTTTGCTAGGTTTGTTGTGAATTTTCCCAAGAAGAATTCATTTCTTCTCCTTGTCCTACTTCTCCCTGATTCATATTTTCTTGTTGAACTTCAGAACTTCTCCGTCTAACCTGAAAGCACAATATATATATTTATATATACTTTATATTAGTTAAAGATAATTAAATGATGAAATAATTGATAAAGGATGTTAAAAAATAATACAGGTAGCTTATGACGAACAGAAGAAGTAGTTTCACGCTGCACATCTTTAGTTTTGCAAGTCCTTTTGTTGTGACCAGACTTGTGACAAGTGCTACAATCTAGAGATTTTTGTTTCCTTTTCATCGTTGTTCGACTTGCTCCTACTTCATCAGCTTCTTTTTTTCTGTTCTTCGGCTTTCTTCCTCTCTTTGTATTTGTCAAACTCCTTGGAGGTAATAAAGGAAGTTTGTTAGATTTTGGCCACATTTGTGGGCCATTCATCGGAAAAATTGCATTTTCATATATTTTTCGGTATGTTTCCACCTTGTAGGAATCATGGACATAATCAAGAGTGTCTTCCCGATTAGCCCAAATAGCAGCAATTGTATGCTTGCAAGGGACTCCAGTGAGACTCCATTTTCTACAACTACATGTTCTCTTCTCCAAGTCCACTGCCCAATTATCCATGATACTAGCTCCTATAATTTCATAGTTCCATTGATTTGACTTTCTAGGAATATATTCTCCAGCTGCCTTCTGATTTTTAAGCAATATATCTTTAATCTTGGGACAAACATCACCCAAATTCCATTGTTCTGCTTTCTCCCTGTTAGAGCTAGCATTCTAGCCATGAGTAGATATCTCAATTTCTCCAAAAGTGTCAAAATTGGCTTGTCTCTAGCATCAAGTATCATGCTATTGTATACTTCACCCACGTTATTCAATAACATGTCAGATTTAGCATCCGAAGAGAAATAAGACATCGTCCATTGATTAGGTTCTTTTTCATTACACCAAGCAACAACATTTGGATCTAACTCAAATATATGTTTTCATGCATACGGTGAATTGTTGCACAGTAGTAGCCTTTGCAGCAGCCCAGAGTGCCTTTTTTTAACGAGAAGCTACCAAAACCTGCCCTTTTAAAGTTGTTATGAAGGTGTCTCACACAAAATCTATGACTAGCACATGGTAAAATATCATTAAAAGCTTCAATGAAACCTTTTTGTTTGTCGTACATAAAGGTCCAACTAGTCTCATCTTCATGTATATCCAAATCGCCAGCCAAATAAGTCAAGAACCAAGTCCATGTCTCTTTATTTTCTTTCTCAACAACGGCATGGGAAATAGGAAATATATTATTGTTACCATCAATTCCAACGGCAGATAACAATTGAGTTCTGTACATTGGACCCTTCAACCAACAACCATCCACACCTATTATTTTTCTACAACCAGCCTTAAAGCCGAACTTGCAAGCAGCAAAACAAATATATATTCTCTGAAATCTGTGTGGTTGTCCAGGAACCTCATTATCAGTGAACTTCATACGAATAGTACTTCCTGGATTGTCCTATCCATTTCATTGCAATAGTCCCACATCATTTTGAATTGATCCTTGATATCACCATCGAGAAGCGAAATGGGCTTCCTCTTTGCTCTTTTAACTTGTGATAAAGTCACTTTAGCTCTTAGATCAACACTCACTCTATCTCTAAAATCAGCCAAGCTACCATTTCTATTTAATCCAATTTCTTTCAGGTATTTTCTCGCGATGAATGATGATGTGATTGTTCTATTTTCATGATGCCACTCTTTGCAAGTATGTGTAGGATCGTATGTTTTTATCTGGAAAAAATTGTCCCGTTGCATTTTGGATGCCATAATATTCCATTTGCACTCTTCATGTATACATTTTGCCCTAATTCTTTCTTTGTCATTCTTGTTCCACTTGATATACTTTCCTTTTTTTGTCTCATGTGTTGCTACATCATCCTTAAACTCTCTTTTGCTTCCAAAAGTCAACTCTAGAGCTAATATGGGATTATCTCCATCAATCTTTGGATTGAATTGAGGATAATTGTAGCTCTCAGTTTCAGAATTACTATGCAAACTTCTTGTGTCACTAGAATCACAACAATCAGAATCTCCCTCTACAGCTGCCATTTTCTTCTTTACTTCAACACTAAGAGGCTCCAGCTATTTGCTACTGATGATTGATTACAACATGTTGTAGTACAAAAGACAAATAGAGTTGTAACAAGATTTATCTGAAAACTCACCGGTAGTAGTTACATTCCAAGTTAATTTATCACATCAGTATAGTATGATGTATGTAAATGATACTCCCTCCGTTTCACAAAGAATGACCTAGTTTCACTTGGCACGGAGTTTAAGAAAATAAAGAAGATTTTTGAATCTTGTGATCCTGAATTAAAGTTGTGTCAAATGTACAAAATTGCCCTTTAATCTTGTGGCCCTAAACATGCCACGTATAAAGCTGAAATTAAAATGTTACCAAAAAAAGAAAGAGGTTGTTCTTTTTGAAACAGACTAAAAAAAAAGGAGGTCATTCTTTTTTAAACGGAGGGAGTATTCAATCATCTCAGATGGCAGCATGAAGAGAGAGATTTGATTAGGCCAAGAGCCATGTTGAATAGTGTATGAGACAGTGGCAATTGAGTCAGTTCTTGAAAGGTGGATCTTGGATCATATGCCTAAGTTTGAGGGATTCTGCAGAATTTTGTGATAAATTTTCTTAGTTACTTGATGAAAAGCTAAATTAGTTGTTTGGGCGTGCAATTTGTTTCTGGGAAATTCGAAAAGAACATGATAAGAATGCTGAAGCTAACTTTTCCCCAAAAAATTCTCAGCTCGTTTAAATCATGAAGACTATCATCTATGTTTTAGTTAGAAATAAATGGTATTATTTGTACAATGTATTGATGTCCATATGCCTGATAGATTTTGAGAGCTTGAGTTTTTTCTGCACATTTCTATAAGAGATATTTAGTGAACTATGAGTTCACTTAATCTGATTATGAGTTTGTTTAAGTCTTTAATTTATAGTGGTATCTAATTCATTGGAGCGCTAATTTTGTGTGGTTATTTGTACAATGTATTGACGTCAATGTACCTAATATATTTCCAGGGCTTGAGTTTTCTCTACACAACTCTATTCGTTGTTAGATAGAAGCAACATGTTGACAGATTTCAAGCAAGGAGGAATCTTTGCCCCTTAGTGACCTTGATCTCGATCTTCTTGTTGACGTTGCCAACAAGGCTGTTGATGCTGCAGGGGAGATCATTCTGAGACACTATTTGGCTCGGGGCAATGTCTTCAAGGTTTCTGATGCTAATGTTCCATCATGGACAAACATTGCCGCTGAAGCAGAGAAGGCTATGATCTCACTAATCCTGAAAGATTTACCTTACCACGCTGTGTGTGAGAAACAATCTGGATGGAACAATTGCAGTGGAACAACAATTCCCGACTTTGTTTGGGTTTTAGACCCTATTGATGGTGCAGAGGAGAGACTCTTGCCTACATTTGGCACGTCGCTAGCTGTAGTTCACAATGGTAAACCGGTCATTGGATGCATCTGTAATCCCATTACAGGGATCAAAACTATTGGGATGAAGGGCAAGACTACTAGAAACGGAGACCTCGTGAAGACACGAGCTAGTGAACTAGAACTAGCATATGTTGACATCAAGGACCCCAACTACAACAAAGATGCCAAATACGCCTACAACAGGTTGGCATACAAGGTCGGAGAAACCTTCTTCAACGGCAACTGCATTGCTTACTCTGAGTTAGCTGCCGGTATGTTGCATGTTGTCTTTGATTGTGCTGTCGAGCCCTATGGTCTTCTCGGGCTAGTTCCTATAGTGGAGGGTGCTGGTGGAATCATAACTGACTGGCAAGGGAATCAACTTTCTTGGCAACCTTCTCCAGCGTCTTCCGCTCCTCGAAATTCTTTCAAGGTTGTTGCTGCTTCTGACTTGACAACTCACCAACAGATCATTTCTGAACTATCATAGTAGTTTTCAATTAGTTACAATTCTATTCAATCAACTGATTTTTTCAGATTAGTTCTCTGTTTTTTGTTTGGTTCATGTAGAAAAAAGGTTGAGTTTTACTAACGAAATGAAACGTCATCAATGATGTGATTATACAGAAAATACTACTACTACACTCGTCCTACATCTCGTCCTACATGACAATTGATTTGTATTCTGCTTCCGTCTCGTGTGGATCAGTAAACACCTTACGTTTACTTTAATAACGTCATGATGTGTTGTATATTTATTGATTTGATATAAATACGAATACCTCAAAATTTCTGTTACTATCCTCAAACATTTGATACCTTAAATTAACCTATTCATTCTTTTTATTCTTTTTTAATCTTCTTATGCCAAACATTGGAATAAACCTATCATTTTCTAAAATAAAAATGAAGTTTGATCCTAGCCAATGTCCTCTAGTCAACACATAACAACAATTTTTTTTTTAATTAAATCTTTGGAGTAGTCACCACAAAGCCTATATATTGCACTATACAAAAAAATTTAGATAGTGAAAAATTTCATTCTATCTCTTCTACTTCTCGTTTTTTTAATCAGATTCAAGTTTACTGCGATATAATTTTACGATGATGGACACTCTATTCACCTCCTTCTTGGAAGAAATAAGGAAGATAAATTTATTGGGAGTTGGGTATTTTTTGTTAACAATTTTAATTATTTATGTTACTAAATGGATTTATAGATGGAGAAATCCAAAATGCAATGGAATTCTTCCACCAGGTTCAATGGGATTTCCGTTTATTGGGGAAACTCTTCAATTGATACTTCCAAGTCACTCTTTGGATCTTCCTCCATTCTTGAAAAATAGAATTAAAAAGTAAGTCCATGTTCTTGCTTCCACTTTAATGTTGTAAATACTGACATATTCAGAATTTAGACGTTGTAGTTTTGAATTAAAAATTTGAGTTTTGGAAACGTGTTTGTAATTTTATTTATCCGACTAAAAAAATAGTACTATTGACCCTCCATTTCAGTTTAAGTTTCTTACGTTCTTCTTTTTAGTTTGTTTCAAAAGAATCTTTCTACCAAAATTAGAAATAAATTTATTTTAAATTTTTCACTTTATCATAATGAAAAGTTTTTATAGTCACACAAATTTTATAGCATATTTAATATCATAAGTTTCATAACCACACAAATACTTTACATATTTAACGTGACAAGTTCAAAAAGTATTCATTTCTTTCTTAAATTCCGCATTCAATCAAATAACAACCATAAAAACAATAATATATTCAGTGCAATCTCACACGTGAGGTTTTGGGAAGGGTATTGCCGTATGGTAGATACGCAGACCTTATCCCGAAGATTGCATCCGAAAGACTCCCGACTCAAGTAAAGCATATCCAAATAGTTATGAAAAGGGGATAACTTCACATAAATTGAAACAGATGAAGTATTACTCTTTTATTGTACTGAAATTTGTCTATTACATCAATATGATTTTTTTTCTACTTATTTCAGATATGGACAAATGTTTAAAACAAATATAGCAGGAAGGCCAGTGATTATAAGTGCTGATCCAGAATTCAATAGTTTTATTCTTAAACAAGATGGAAAATTAGTGGAAGCATGGTCATTAGACACTTTTGCTGAAGTATTTGAACAAAATACTCATTCTTCAAGAAAATACACAAGACATTTGACTCTAAATCATTTTGGTGTGGAGGCATTAAAGGAAAAATTACTTCCTCAAATGGAAAATTTTATTAATTTGATTCTTGAAAAGTGGTCAAGTCATGAGTCTCTTGAAGTAAAAAGTGCAGCCATTAAAGTAAGTAAATTCCAAACTTTATTATACGTTTTATTTTTTGAAATTGTGCTAGAAAATGACAAAAATAACCTTCAACTTCGAGAATGCACATCTAGACACTTCAACTCATTTCTAACTGTATCTTGTGGATATTCAATGCTGATGTGGCATATAAATTTTTGGGGGTGTCTGGATGATTATTTTGTAAGTTGGAGTGCTCAACTGGCATAGTAGAGACGAGTTGATCTGTCTAGATGTGCATACTCTAAAACAACTAAACTCTCCAACTTTGAGAATATACATCTACACCTCAACTTGTCCCCGCTACTGTCTCGTGGACATGTGTCAATGACGTGATACATAAATTTTTGAGGTGTCTAGATGATTATTTTGTAAGCTGGAGTGTTCAACTAACATGATACACACAAGTTGAGGTATCTAGATGTACATATATACTGAATGTTAGAGTGTTTAGTTGTCAGTTAACATCAAATTAATATGTCTATTTATATATTTTGCCTTTTTTTTTTAATGGAAACACTATTTGAGGTGCATTTTTTTTTGTCTATTTATGATGTTTGATATATCTTTTTTTCTATTTCTATTGCAGATGACAGTTGATTTTGCTGCAAAGCAAATTTTTAGTGGTGATCTTGAGAATGCACCATTTAATATAAGTGACATGTTTAGAGACTTAGTAGAAGGTTTAATGTCATTCCCAATTAATCTTCCTGGAACTTCTCATCATAGATGTTTAAAGGTATAAAAAAAAAATACTTAAACGTTATTTCAATCATTCTAACAAAAGAACAGTTTATCAGTACTTTTTCAATCAATCACATCAACTGCTTATTTATAATATCAGTTTCAACACTTAAAGCTTATCAGCTAATCCAAACGGACTCTGATGCAGATACATAAGAAAGTACGTGAAACAATGAGAGACGTACTGAAAAAAAGGATCGAGTCATCTACAAAAAAATGTGAAGGACAGGAAGACCTAGTTGATCATCTTCTAAGAGACATGGATTCTCAGAAATTTTTAACAGAAGATTACATAGTTCAAATGATGTTTGGTTTGTTATTTGTGACCTCTGATTCTATTTCAACTACATTGGCATTGTCTTTCAAGTTGCTTGTTGAACATCCTCATGTCCTAGAGGAATTAATAGTAAGTATTTTTAATTTCACTTATTATGAACAGTTACAGTTATAATTATTTTTTAAGCGATTTGATTTTATATTAAAAAAAATTATATATGTATTTATCTAATCATATGTTGTTTCAATTTAGGTTGAGCATGACTCAATTTTGAAGAATAAAGAGAATTTGGATGCCTCTCTCACTTGGAATGACTATAAATCCATGACATTTACGCTTCAGGTCTGTTCTATACTTGTAACATAACGAGTTTAATTTTTATATGTTAATGATGTAAAGTTTTTATACTATCGGACTATTCAAAAGGAAAATTATCAATATGATTCAAGTTATATGTATTGATTTATTAAGTTATTTAAGACTATCAATGAATTTTTTATATATTTACCAGTAGATTTTCCTATAATTATCTTATAAATGATCTGATTTGACATAACCTATAATATTCATGTAATTATAATGTGGCTAATATTTTGTTTCTTCTTATTTTATCATATGTATATATATACTATATAGGTTATCAATGAAGTCTTGAGGTTGGGAAATATTGCACCTGGACTATTTCGTCGAGCATTAAAGGATATTCCAGTTAATGGTATGATATATGTCAGAAAAAAATTAAAAAGTTCAAGGATATGTTTAGTACGATAGGAATATTTTATAAAAAGTAAGTCATTTCCTGATATAGAAAATGAAATTATTATTTTTTTCAAAAAAAAGTACTATCATTCATACTATATACATTTTTTTAAAAAAAAAATTTAATCACTCATTTTGCTCCCTTGGTGACTCGAACTCGCAACCTTCGGGTTGGAATTGAGGGGTGCTTACCATCCGAGCAACTCCCTCTCGTCATACTATATACATATAAAATTCAAATTCTTAAATCAAAATCGAAATAAAAAATAAGGATTTTTTTTTAACTTTGTTTATTTATTATTTAGGATATACAATTCCAGCAGGATGGGTTATTATGATTGCAACTGCTGCTCTTCATTTAAATTCAGATCAATTTGAGGATCCCCTTTCATTTAATCCATGGAGATGGAAGGTATATATATTAAAATATATTTATTTAACAACTAGTAAAATTATAAAATAAAATCCTAAATTAACTTCCTGATGAATTGTTTTTTTTTTTTTTTTTAATTTCTGAAAAAAAATAAGGAAAATCAATTAAGTGGTGGAGCTAAAAATTTCATGCCGTTTGGATATGGAATGAAGCAATGTGCTGGTGCAGAATATAGCAGGGTCTTTTTAGCCACTTTCCTACATGTTTTAGTCACTAAATATAGGTACTTAATTACATTTTTTATGAAATTTTATTTTATATTGATCATGTAAATATTTTTATGTTATCTAAGTAACTAAGTTATATAAGTAGACAATATAAAGATATTTTTATTGAAGTCGCTTTTGGTAGGAGAATTTTATACACATAGTAGACATTTTAGGTATATTGTTTAAATTCTCCAAAAAATGTTGTTGTATCCGTGTTGAATCCTTCAAATATAATATATTATTCGGAAACTCGGATATAAAAACATGTATCCAAACACCAAAATATAAAAATAAAATAAAAATGTAAAGATACTTGAAACTATTAATGTATATGGTTCAACCTATCATATAAGTTTTATTATCATTTTTCTTGGTTAATAATTAGGGGAACTTACCTAAATTCACTAGTTTAGAGATGCATACATATATCTAGTTGTGTATCTTGTGTGATTAATCTCACTCGCCTCCCTTCCCATCTCGCTCGCCTCTCTCCTTATTTTAGTGTATCTGGTAACAAAAACACATGCATTTAAGTGTATTTTTTCCAATATATGATAAGAAATTCTTAATTAGTGGTAAGATACGTAATATTCTGAAAGTAAAAGTCCTGATAATAATAATTCATATGAATTTCTTATTTTTCCTTTTGTGAACATTAATTTTGCAGATGGACAATGGTTAAAGGAGGTAAAATAATTAGAGCACCAATTATAAGATTTCCAGATGGATTTCATTTCAACATTACTCAGAAGAACCAATAAAATAATATTACTATCATTACTAGTTTATTGCAAATTACCATTTGTGATTCCCTCTTTTATTTGTTTGTTTTGATCTTGTTGTTAAATAATTATGAAGAAAATAATAATTTCTTGATGTGTATCTTTTGTACCCTAAAAAATTCCATTTATGATTCCCTTTTTTGTTTGTAGTGTACATTTGTTACATAAAGAAATTATTGCTTCTTTATTATTTATGATCATTCAAATAATATTTTTGTATTAAGAAATTGCTAAAGTTCAGTTAAAAGCTTTTACATTATCTTTTAAAAAGTTTTATATTTACATACAATAATTTATTTTTTTCTATATACATTTATGACTATTAGTTAACATGATACACATGTATAACTATTGCTCGATAAAAAGAATATTTTCGAACTCGACATTACACATATACCAAAGCTCAATGTAAAAAAGTATATCCGAGCTCAATGTCCATGATGGGACTCAAAATCACCATGTTTATTAAAATTTAACACGATACACACGTACATAAGCGCTATGAAAAAAAAAATATTCGAGCTCAACTGTTCACGGTGAAAAAGTATATTTGAGCTCGACATTACACATATACCAAAGTTCAATGTAAAAAAGTATATCCAATGGAAAAAATATATTCGAGCTCAACGTTCACGGTGAAAAAGTATATTTGAGCTCGACATTACACATATACCAAAGCTCAATGTAAAAATGTATATTCGATGGAAAAAATATATTAGAGCTCAACGTTCACGGTGGGACTCGAACCCACAATCTCCCGCTCCGGAGGCGAGCGCCTTATCCATTAGGCCACGCGAACTCTTTGATGCTATATTCTCCTACAAATATTATACAAACAATTTATCGAATTTCAAGAATCAACATGCTGAAGAACAAGAAAACCAAATGCTTAAGCTCTTCCTGCTAAGGCTTTTGAGAAAAACCCTAATCCCTTTAGCAGAGAAGAGAGTGTTGAAAGCTCAAAAATGGTGTTTACAATATCATCAAACCCAGTTCAGTTTACACATAGTACTTCTTTAATTTCTCGACCCAATTGTTATCTCAAAAGTTCTGTTCCAGTTTCAAATTTATCATTTTCTTTCTTCAGGTAATTCGTTGTTGTTGTTTTGTAAAGTATGGGATTAGTTATATACAGCGCATTACAAAATGAATACTACCCATAATGCCTAATTCATTGTTTTGCGATTCGTTTTTGTTGTTTTGTGTTGGAATTGCTGAAAATTGAATTGGTTTTTTGTAAAAAGTTGGGTAGGATATGAAAGTGAGGTTTAACTGAAAAGGGTTCTTCATAGAATTTTAGTTGAGCTCACGGAAGTGGGATTTTCACGTTATTGAAATTGGGGAATTTATGGATATGGACGATTCATATAAATGACCCCCAGCTAATTAGAGATTGATGGGTAGTTGATTGGTTGATATATTGATTATACGTAACTATAAAATGCCAATGGGGAGTGTTTTGGAGATTAAGGTTGCGAGCTTTTTAACTACTCGATTATGATTGCATTTCCTACTTAAAAAGATTGACATGTAGTTGATTGATTGATCGTACATGTAAATGGCAGTGGGGGGGGGGGGGGGGGGGGGGGG